>JAODAL010070767.1:0-15794 GCA_025379985.1 Phyllomedusa bahiana | reverse complement strand
GGGGCCCCGGGCCCGGGCCCCCCCGGCCCGCCCGCGCGGGCCCCCGGCCCGCCGGGGGCGCCCGGGGGCCGCGCCGCCGGGGCCCCCCGCCGCCCCGGCCCGCGCGCCCGGCCCCGCCCCGGCCCCGCCCGCCGGGCCCCGCCCGCCCCGGGCCCGCCCCCGGCCCGGCGCGCGCGCGCGGCGCCGCGGCGCGCGCTGCGCCGCGCGCCCCGCGCGTGACGGCGCGCCGACAGCGCCGGCCGCCCCGCGCCCCCCGCGCGCCGCGCCGCCGCGCGCGCGCGGCCCGGCCGGCGCGCGCCGGACGCGCCGCCGCGCGCATGCGCGGCCGGCGCGCCGCGCCGCGCGAACCGCGGCGCGCGGGCGCGCGCCTGTCGCCGGCCAGGCCCCCCGCCCCGCGGCCGTCGCGCGCACCGCCGCGCGCTCGGCCCGGCCCCGCGCGCGGCGCCTCGCCTCCGCGCAGCGCGCGCCGCGCCGCCGCGGCCGCTCCGCCACGCGCCGCGCGCCCTGCGACCGCAGCCGCCGCGCGCCCTCGCCCGCGCGCGCCGGCGCGCTACGCCGGCACCGCGCCCGCTCGCCCGCGCGCGCCGACGTCGCCGACGCGCGGCCGGCGCGACCACCCGCGCCGCGTCCCCGCCCTGGCGCGCCCACCGCGCGCTCGCCGCTCGCGCGACCCCGTCCGCTGCCGCGCCGCCCGGCGCCGCCCGACCGCTCGCGCGGCGAACGCGGCGGCGCGGGCGCCCCGCGCGGGGCGGGCGCCGCGCGCGCGCCGCGCGCCGCGCAACGGCCGCCGGGGCGGCTTCGCGCGCGCGGCGCGCGCCGTCCGCCTCGTCCCGGCGCGCCCCGGCCGCGCCGCGCGCCTCGCGCCCTCGCGACGTCGCGCCGCGCCCCGCGCGCGCGCCGGCGCCCTCGCACTCGCCGAGCTCCCTGCTTGCGCGCGGCGTCCGGCCCCGCGCCGCCGCGACCGCCACGCTCCGCGCCCCCTCGGCGGCGGACGCCGCCCCCCCGGCCGGCGCGGCCGCAGCACGCGCGCGCGCCTCGCGCGCTCGTCGATGGAGCGCGCCGCCGCGGGCGCGCGCGCCGACGCGCTCCGAGCGCGCGCGCCGACGCGCCGCGCCCCCCCCGTCCCTACCCCCCAGCACGCGCCCGCGCGGCGCGCCCGGCCCGCGCGAGGACGCGCCGCCGCCGCCGTGCCGCGTCCGGCGCCGACCGACCGCGCCCTCCGCTCGTCCAGCCCGCGCGCGCGCCCTGCGCGCGCGAACCCGCCGGCGCAGCGCCGCGCGCGCCGCGTCCGCGCGCGCGCGCGCCGCCCGCGTCGACTCTCCGCAGGCGCGTCCCGCGGGCGCCGCCGCCGCGCGCGCCGCCGCGGCGCGCCGCTCGTCTCGCGCCCGCGCGCGCACACGCGCGCGCCGCCCCGGCGCACGGGCCGACGCCACGCGCGCGCCGCCGACCCGCCCGCGGCGCACCGGCGCGCGCGCCGACGCCCGTCGCGCGCGGCCGCGCCCGCGCGCCGCGCCCGTCGCGCGCCCCACCCGCGTCGCTGCGCGCGCGGCGGATCGCCGCGTCGCGACCGCAGGCGCGCCCGCCCCCTCGGCGGGCGGCGCGCGCCGTCGCGCGCCGCCCGCCGCGCGGCCCGCGCGCGCGCGCTCGCGCGGCCGCGGCGCGCCGTGAGCGCGGCCGCCGTCCGCGCCCCCGGCCCCGCCGGGCACGCACGCGGCGCTGCGCGCCCCGGTCGCGCTCGGGCGGGACGCGCGCTCCACGGCTCGCGACCCCGCCGCTACGGCGCGCGCCCACGTACCGCGGCCGCGGCCCGCGCGCGGCGCGCGGCGCCGCGCGCCGCCGCCCCGCGTGGACGCGCCGCCCCCCCGAGCGCGCGCCCCCGCCCGCCGGCGCGTCGCGCCGCCAACGGGCTCGCCCGCGCCGCGCGCGTTCGCCGCGCCCGCGCGGCGGCGGCCGCGCGCCGGCTCCGCGACCCGCGCCGACAGCGAGCAGCCAGCCCGCGCGCGACCGGTCGGCCGTTCGACGGCCCCGCGCGGGCAGCGCCGGCGCGGGCGCGGGCGCGTCGCCGCAGCGGCGCGCGCGCGCGCGTAGCGCGCAACCGCACCGCCGACTCGCCCGCGCGACGTCGACCCCGCGCGTCGAGAGCGCCCGCCGCCGCGCCGCGGCCGCCGCGCGCCGGCCCGCCCTGCCTCGCGCGCCGGGCCACCCGCCCGCACCGCTACACCCGCGACGCGCCGGGGCATGTGCCCCGCCCGCGCGCGCGCTTCCCACGCGCCTCCCGCGCGCCGCCCACGCGCGCGCCTTCCGCGCGCGCGCGCCTCCCCCGCGCGCCGGCGCCGCGCGCGGCGCCGCGCGCCCGCCCCTCCTCCGCCTGCGCGCGGCCGCGCGCGCCGGCGAGCGCCCACGGCGCCCCGCCGGCGCCATCCGCCGGCCCGCCCCGCGCCGCTCCCCCCCCTCGCGCGATGACCCCGCCCGGCGCGCGCCGCCCGCGCCCGCGGGCCGCCGCCGCCTCCCTCGCGCGGCGCGCGCCCCGCGCGCCCGCGGCCCGCCACTCGCCGGTGACCCGCGCGCCGCGCGGGCAGCTCCCGCGCCTCGCGCGCTCGCACCGCGCGTCTCCGCGCGGCTCCCGCGGCGGCGCGCGCGCCCCCCGCGGCCGGCCGCCCCCCGGGCCGGCCGCCGCCGCGCCGCGCGGCCGCGCGACGCCACACCCCGCGCGGCCCGCCCCCCGGGCCCGCGCCGCGGACGCCGCCCGCCGCCGCGCGCGACCGCCGCGCCCCGCCGCGGGCTTCCCCCGCGCGCGCCGCGGCACGCGCCGACCGTCCCCCCGGCGCCTGGCGCGCGCGTGCCCGCGCGCGAGCCGCCGCCCCCCGCCCGCGCGCGCCCCCCCGGGGCCGCGGGCGCGCGCCGCCGCGCGCCGCGCGCTCAACGCGGCCCGCCGCCCCGCCGCCCCGCCCCCCGCCGCCGCGCCCAGCACTCGCCGGCGCCCGGGGCGCGCGACGCCCGCCGCCGACTCTCCGGCGCGCCGCCGCGCGCCCGGCCCGCGCCCCGCGCTAGCCGCCGCGCCCCGCCCCGCCTGCGCGGCCTCCCTCGCGCGCCGCGCCCGCGCGCCCGTCGGCGCGTCCCGCTACGGCCGCTGCCACGCCGCGGACAGCAGCCGCCCGCGCGCCGGCGCGCCGCCGCGGAACGCCCTAAGCCCGCACCCCGCGCCCCGGCGCGCGCGCACGCCCCTGCGGCGCGCGCGCGCCGAGCCGACTCGCGCGACGCCGCCCCGCTGCGCGGCCGCGCCTGCACGCGCGGCGCGCCCGCGCGCCGCTCGAGGCCTCGGTCGCTGCCGGCGGGCGCAGCGCGCCGCCTCACGACGCGCCGCCTGGCGCCAGGCCCCCTATAGGCAGTCCCCTGGACACGCCCGATCCCTTGACGCCGCCCGACGCGCCGCCGATGTCGGCGCCGGCGAGTCGCCGGCGCGCGCCGCGCCCGCCCCGCGCGCCGCCGCGCGGCGCGCACCGCCGCGCGTGCTCCCGCGCGGACACGCACGCGGCCGCCCGCACGCCGCGCCGCCCGCGCGCCGCGCCGCCCTGCCCCGCCCCGACGACGCGCCCCGCGCCCCGGCCCCCAGCCCGCCGAGCGCTGCCTGCACTCCGGGCGCGCCCGCCGGCGCGCCGCATCGGCGCGGCCGCGCGCCGCCGGCTGCGGCTCGCCCCCGGCCTCGTAGGCGGCCGCGACGCGCGGCGTGCAGCGCGCGACGCGCGGCCCCCGCCCGTCGCGCCGGCCGCGCGCGACGCCGCGACTCCGGACACTATCGCGCGCGCGCGCCACGGCCGCCCGCGGAGCTCCCGGGCGTCGCGGCGCCACCCGTCGCCCGCACCGCAGCGACGCGAGGGCGATCGCCGCTCGCCGGCGCGCGCGCCTCGTCGGCGCCTCGCGCGCGGCGCCGCCGCCCCGCGCGACCCCCGAGCGCCGGCCGCCGCCCCGCGCGCGCCACGCGTCCGCGTCGCTCGCCGCGACGCGCGCCCTCGCGCCCCCCCCCCGCGGCGCCGCCGCGCGCGCCGACGACGCGACGCGCGGAGCCGCGCGCGCCGCGCGCCCCGACGCGGACGCGACTCGAGCGCCGCGCCGCGGCCGCCCCGCCGCCGCCCCGCCGCCGGGCTCTCCCCCCTCCCGACTGCGCGACGCAGGCCCGCCGTCCCGGCGATCGCTCCCGCGCCGCCAGCGCGCCGGACCGCGCGCGCGGGACCCCCCGCGACGCCCGCGCGCCCCCGGGCCCGGCCGCCCCCCCCCCGGCGAGGCCCCCCCCCCCGGCCCCCACCCCCCGCCTCCCCCCCTCCCCCCCCCGGGCGCCGGCCGCGGCCGGGCCCCCCCCCGCGGGCCCGGGGGCCCCCCGGGGCGGGGGCCCGGGCCCCCCGCCCCCCCCGGGGGGGCGCCCGGGCCGCCCCGGCGCCGGGGCCCCCCCCCCGCCGCCCCCCCCCCCCCCCGGCCCCCGCGCCCCCGGCCCCCCCCCCCCCCCCCCCCGCCCCCCCCCCCCCCCCCCCCCCCCCCCCCCGGGGGGGGGGGGCCCCCGGTCCCGACCCCGCGCGGGGGGCGCAGCCCGCCCCCCCCCCCCCCCCCGGCCCCCCCCCCCCCGCCGCCCCCCCCCCCGGGGCCCCCCCCCCCCCGCCCCCCCCCCCCCCCCCGGGCCCCCCCCCGGCGCCGGGGGCCCCCCCCCCGCGCCCCCGCCCCCCGGGGCGGCGCGCCGGGGCCCCGGCCCCCCGGGGGCCCCCGGCCCCCCCGGCTCCCCCCCCCCCCCTCCCCCGGGGGCGGCGGCCCGGGGCGCCCGGGGCCGCCGGGCCCCGTGGCCCCCCCCCCCGCCCCCCCCCGGGGGCCCCCCCCCCCCCCGCCCCTCCGGGCCCCCCGGGCCCCCCCCCCCCCGCCCCCCCGGGCCCGGCCGCGCCCCCCCCGGGGGGCCCCCCGGGGTCCCCCCCCCGGCCCCCCGCCGCCGCCCGGGGGGGCCCCCCCCCCCCCACCCCCCCCCCCGCCCCCCCCCCGCCCGCCCCCCGGGGCCCCCCCCCGCCCCCCCCCGCCCCCCCGGGGGCGGGCCCCCGCCCCGACCCTTCCGGCCCCGGGCCCCCCCCCCCGCCCGCCCCGGCGCCCCCGGGGCGGCCCCCCCCCCACCCGCCCCCCCGCCCCGGGCCCCCCCCCCCGGGCCCGGCCCCCACCCCGGGCCGCCGGGCCCCCCCCCGGGGGCCGGGGGGCCCCCGGCCCCCCGGGGGGGCCCCCCCCCCACCCCCCCCCCCCCCCCGCCGGGGGCGGGCCCGGCCCCCCCCCCCCCCCCCCGCCCCCCCGGCGGGCCCGGGGGCCCCCCCCGGCGCGCCCCCCGCCCGCCCCCCCGCCCCCAAAAAAAACCCCACCCCCCCGGGGGCCCCCCCCCCCCGGGGGGCCGCCGCGGGCCCCCCCCCCCCCCCCCCCCCCCGGCGGGCCGCCCCCCCGCCGCCCCGGCGCGGGGCCCCCGGGCGGCCCGGCCCCCCCGCCCCCGGGCGGCCCCCCCCCGCCCCCCGCCCCCCCCCCCCGGGCGCCCGGGGGCCCCCCCCCCCCCCCCCCCGGGGGGGGCCCCGGGCCCCGGGCCCCCGGCCCCGCCCCCCCCGGCGCCGCGCGCGCGGCGTCGAATACGCGCGCGCGCGCGCGCGTAATCGCGCCGAGCGCGCGCGCCGGCGGGGCCGCCGGGGCGAAATCGCCGGCTCGGACGTCGCGGCGGTCGGCGCGGTCCGCGCGGCGCGAGTCGGCGGCGCCGCGCGCGGCGGGGCGCGCGCCGGGACGCATGGGTCCGCGTCGGCGGTGGAGGCGCGGCGCGGCGCGGAAGCGAATCGCCCGCGCGCGGAGCGACGGCGACGGCGTCGCGGCCCGGTGGGCGGAAGGTCGCGGCAGTCGCGTCGCTCGCGGGCGCGCGCGGCGCGCGCGGCAGCGCGCGCCGGGGGCCGCGAGATCCCGCGCCCGCCGCGCGCGTCGCGCTGTCGCGTCGCGGGGCGGACCGGCGCGCCGCGGCCGTCGGCGCGCCGGAGCGCGGTCGCGCGTCTCCGCGACGCGTCGTGGTCGTGCGCGGCGCGCGCGCGGCGTCGCGCGCGGCCGGAGCCGCTCGCGCGCGCGCGGCGAATCGGCGGCGCCAAGACGGCGACGCGCCTCGCGTCGTCCGGCGCGCGCTCGCGCGCGCGCGCCGCGTCAGCGGCGCGCGCGGCGGTCGCGGGTGGCGCGCTGGTAGGGCCTCGCGCGGGAATCCGGGGGACGCGTCCGCGCGCGCGGCGCGGCTGTCGCGCGTCGGCGCGCGGGGGACGCGCGGCCGTCGCGGCGCGCGGCGCGCGCTGCGCGGCGTCGGCCCGTCGTCGCGCGCGCGCGCGCGGATCGTGCGCGTCGGTCGCCGCGATCGCAGCGCCGAATCGCGTAATCGCGAATCGGGCGCGCTCGCGCGCGCTCGGCGCGCGCCGCGGCTACGCGCGCGCGCCGGCGTCGCTCGCGCGCGCGCCCGCGCGGCGCGACGGCCCCCGACGGCGCGCGCGCGCGCGCACGCTGTCGTCGACCGCAGCGGCGGCGCGCGCGCGCGCGTTCGCGCGGCGGGGGCGTCTACTGCGGCCGGCTCGCGCGAGTACGGGCGCGCGCGGTCGCGGAGTCGCGGCGGGGCGCGCGGCGCGATCGCGTCGACGCGAAACCGCGTCGGCGCCGGCGCGCGTGCGCGGCGCCGCGCCTCCGGCGGCGCTGGCGCGTCGCGTCGAATCGCGCTCGGTCGCGCCTGGATCCGGCATCGGACGCCTCGCGGGCGCTCGGCGCCCGCGCCGCGCGGCGTCTCGGGGCGTCGCGGCGGCGCGCGCGCGCGGCGTCGCGCGTCGCGAGGCGCGCGCGTCGCGCGTCGGGCGAGCGCGCGCGCGGGCGGAGTGGCGCTGGAGCGCGGGTGCGGCGGCGCGCGAGGCGTGCCGTCGTCGGCCGCGCGCGGCGGCGGCGCGCGGCGTCTTCGGCGCGCGTCGCGGCGCGTCGCGCGGTCGCGGCCGCCGCGCGCGCGCGAATCGGCGCGGTCGCCGTCGGCGCGCGGCGTCGCGTCGCGAGGCGCGGCGCGGCGGCCGACCGCGGCGATCGCGCCTCTGGGCGCGGCGCGCCGTCGGCGTGGCCGCCGCGCGCCGCGCGCGCGCGCGGGCGCGCGTCCGCGGCGCGGCGACTCGGCGTCTGAATCGAGCCGCGCGCGGCGCTATCGCGCGTCGCGCGCGCGCGGCGGGCGCGGCCGCGCGCGGCGCGGCCCGCCCCGCCGGCGCCGGCGCGCGCGAAAAATCGGCGGCGCGCGGGACGCGGGGCGCTGCGCGCGCGAATTCGGGCGCGCCGCGCGCGCGCGCCGCCGATCGCGGCGCGCGGGGCGCGTCGCGCGCGCGGGCGCTCGCGCGCGCGCGACGTCGCGCTCGTCGCGGCGGCCAGCGCGGCGGCGCGCGCGCCGCGCGCTCGACGCGACGTTCGGGCGGCCGCGGGCGCGCGCACGCGTCCGCGCTCGCGTCGCGCGCGCGCCGATCGGCTAGCGGGCGCGGGCGCTAAATCGCGAGCGTCGGGCGGGTCGCGCGATCCGGGCGCGCTCGCGCGGAGCGCGTCGCGCCTCGCGCGCAAACAGCGTCGCGCGCTCGCGGGCCGCCGCGCGGCGCGGCTTCGCGGGCCGCGCGTCGCTCGCCGCGGCGGCCGCGCGCGCGCGCGACGCTAGGCGATCGCCGTCGGCCGGCGCGCGCGACGGCGGCGGCGCGCGTCGTCAGTCGCGATCGCGCGCGTCAGCGGGGGCGTCGTCGCGCGCGCGCTGCGCGACGCGCGCGCGCGCGTCGGGCGGCGGCGGGCGCGAGAGCGCGTGCATCGCGCGCGGGAATCGCGGGCGCGCGGTCGGTCGCGGCGAATCGCGCGCGCGTCTGCGAGCGCGGCGGCGGCGGTCGCGCGCACGCATCGCGCGTCGGGGCCCGCGCAGCGCGCGCGCGCTGCGGCGTCGCGCGCGTCGTCGCGTCGCGAATCGGCCCCGACAGCGCGCTCTGCGCGGTCGTCGCGCTGGCGCGCGCGCGCGGGCGCGTGCGGCGCAGCGGCGCAGCGCACGCGCGGCGGTCGCCGCTCGCGCGGCGGCGGCGCGGGCCAGCGCGGGCGGGGGCGGCGCCGGAGGCGGGCGCGGCTGTCGGCGCGCCCGCGAACGACGTCGCGGCGCGGCCGGCGAGGCCGGCGAATCGCGAGGGTCGGGTCGGGCGCGGTCGGAGGGACGTGGCCCGGCGGCGCGCGGCGGTCGAAACGATCGCGCGTCGCGCGGGCGCCGGGCGCGATCGCGCGTCGTCGCGGGCGCGCCGGCGATCGCGGGCGCGCGCGGCAGCGCGCCGCGCGTGCGGCTTCTCACGCGCGTCGGCCGGAGTACGCGCGCGCGCAACGGCGCGTCGCGCGCGCGCGGGTGTCGCGGACGCCGTCGCGGGTGCCTGCGGCGGCGGTCGCGCGGGGGGCGTCGGGGGCGGCGGGCGCCCCGCCGCCGGCCCGGGGCGGGAGGCCCGGGCCGCGCCCCCCGCCGTCGGCCCGCTGGGCGGTCGCCGCCGCCGCCGGCCCGGCCGGGCCCCGCCGCGCCCGGGCCGCGCCCGCGCCCGGCGCGCGCCCCGGGCGGGGGCGAGGCGGGGCCGGGCGGGGCGCGCGCGCCGGGCCCGGGGCCGGGCGCCCCGACCCCCGCCGCCGGGGGCCCCGCCGGGCGCGGGGCCGCGCGGCGCGGCCCCCCCCGGGCGCGCCCCGCGGCCCCCGTCGGCGGGCCTCCGCTCGCGCCGCGCCGCGCCGCGGCGCCGGCCGCCCCCCCCGCCCGCCGGGCCCGGGTTCCGCCCGGGGCCCGGCCCCGCGCGCCCCCCGCCCCGCCCCGCGGGGCCGCCGCCGCGGGCCCGGGGCCGCCGTCGGCCCCCCGCCGGCGGGGGCCCCGCCCCCGCGGCGGCCCCCCGCCACCTCCGGCGCCGCCGGCCCGCCGCCCCCGGACCCCGCCCCGCGCCGGGGCGCCCCGGGGGGCCGCGCGGCCCGCCCCGGCCCGGACGCCGGGGGCCGGGGGCCCCGGCGCCGCGCTTCCCCGGGGGGCCCCGCGCCGCGGCGCGGGACCGCGCGCGAGCGCGCGCCCGCCTTCCGTTAGTCGACGCGCGCGGTGCGGACGCCGCGGGCCGCCGCCCGTACGGTCGCCGCGACGGTTCGCGCGCGCCGCGCCGAGGCGCGCCGCCGCCCCCCGCGCGCCGCGCGCCGCGCCGTCCCGCCGCCGCCGGCGCGCGCGTGACGCGACGCGCCGTACCACGTCCGCGGGCCGCTGCGCGCCGTCGCGCGTGACGACGGCGCGCGCGCGCCGACGAACGCCGGTCCCGATATGGCGCCCGAAGCGCCGTCGCGCGTCGTATACCGCCCGCGCGCGCCGCGCCACCGTACGGTCGTCCGAGACGAGCACCGCGCGTCCGCTCCCGGCCATACGCGCGGCGCCTGCGACCTCGCCGCCCGCCGACCGACTCGGCGAACCGCGGACCGCGCGTCCGGCGACGTGCCGCGAGTGCCGCGTGCATCGCGTCCCGGCGCTGGACGCCGGCCGACCGTCGGCCGCGAACCGGCGTCGCGTCGGCGACGCGGCGCGGACGCCCTCTCGGCGGCGGAGTACCGGACGCGGATCGACGCGCCGGCCGCGCGCCGCGGCGTCCGTCGCCGGCGCGCGAGTCGACGCGTCGTAGGCCGCCGCCGGCGTCACAACCGCGCGCGCGGCCCGCCCGCACGCGGCCGCGACGACCGCGACCCCGCGCGCGGGTCGGCGGCGCGACACCGCGCGGCCGCCGCGTCGCGACGCCCCGGCCGAACGCGTGCGCCGCCGCCGACGCCACCGAGACCGCGCGCGGCGCGTCCACGTACGCCGCGCGCGACGACGCGCGTCGCGTGACTGCCCGCGTTCGCGCGCGCCGTCGCGGCACCGCCCGCGACGCCGCGCGCGCCGTGCGCCGGTGCTGGCCCGACCGCCCTCGGCGCGCCACGCCCGCGCGCGTCGGCCGTACCGCGAGCGACCGCGCGGCGGCGCGTCCGCGGTTCGCGGCCGAGACGCGCCGGCGACCGACGAGACCGAAGGCGCCCAGGCGCCGCCCGCGCGCGCCGAACGCCGAAGACGCGCGCGGGCCCCCGCCTCAGGCGCGCCACACGCCTCGTCGCGGCGCCGCGCCCGCGCCGCTCGCGCGCGGCCGCGGACCGAAGCACGAGACCCGCCCCGCCGCCCGACTCCCGCGGCTACCGCCGACGCGCGCGGGACGTCGAGTCCCGCCCGGGACGCCGAGCCGCAACCGGACCGCGGCCTCGCCGCGTGCGCGCGGCGCGCCGCGTGGTGGCGCCGCCGCACCGCGGACCGCGGCGGCGCCGTGGCGACCGCGCGACGCCGCCCGCGCGCGCGCCCGACGTGCGGGCCGCCGCGCATCGCCGGCGCGTCCGCGCGGGTACTCGGCGACCGCAGCGTCCTCCCGGCCTCTCGCGCGCGGCCCGGCCCGCCGCGTACGTGGCGCGCGGCCGCGTCGCCTCGCCGCGCGTCGAGCGCGTACGGCGCTCGGCCGCCAGCGCGCTGTACGACTCTCGCCGCTCGCGCCGGCGCGCCGCCGAGGGCTTACGCCGGCCCGCGGACCGCGCCCGCCGCCGCCTCCGCGCGGCCGGCGCGGCGCGCGGCCCGGCGCGCGACGTCCGCGCCGCGCCGCCCGGACGCGCCGCGCGCACGTCGGCGCGCCGCCGTCGCGCGCTCGCCGTCGCGGCGCCGCCGAACGGCGACGCGCGTCCGCGCCGCGCGGCCAACGCGCCCCGAGACCGCCGCGCGCTCGCGCGCGCGGCGCACCGCCGGCGCGCGTACCGACGCCTCGCGGCGCCGGGGCCGCGAGTCGCGCCCCCCGCCCGGCCCGCGCCGGCGCGCCGGGCGCGCCTGGGCTCCGCGGCGCCCCGCGCCCGACGCGGCGCGCCCAGCCGCGCGGCGTCGCCGCGCGCCGTCGTGCTCGCCACCGGCGCGCAGCCGCGCGCAGCGGCCGCGCGCGGCCGCGCCCCGCCGCGGCGTCGCAGCGCGGCGCCGCGCGCGCGCGCGCCCGCCTCGCGGGCAAGCCGGCCGCCACCGCGCGCCCGGGCGGCGCGGGCGACGCCCGCCTCCCCCGCGGACGCGCCGCTCGTCGCCCACCGCCGCTCCCGCGCCGCCCCTCCCCCCGGGCCGCGCGCTCGCGCGGTCGCGCGCGAACCGCACCCGCGAGCCGGGCCTGCCGGAGCGCGCCACGCGGCGCGCCGCCGCGCGCGCCTCGCCGCCCCGCCCGACCCGCACCGCCCGCCGCCGCACCCGCGACACCGCGGTCCGGCGCTCGCCGCGCGAGCCCCCGGCCGGCCGCGCCGCAGCGCCCGCCGCGCCGTCAGCGCGCCCGCCTCCCCCGCGCCCCTCCCAACCCCCGCGCCGTCCGTCGCCGCCCCCCTAGCGCGCCGCCCGCCGGCCCGTCGCGCGCGCCCGGCCCCGCGCCGCCGCCGCGCGGCGCGCCACGCTTCCTCGCCCCGCGACGGCGCGCGCGCCCCGCCCGAGCGCCCGCGCGCGCGGTCGCCCGCGTCGGCGCGGGCGGCCGCCGCCGCCCGCGCCCCATACGACCGCCGTCCCCGGCCTCTGGCCCGCCGCGAGCGCCGCCGCCTGCGCCGCCGCGGAGCCGACGCGCGCCCCCGCTCCGCCGCGCCCTCGTCGCGCGCGCGCGGCGCCGGTCGCGTCCGGGCGAGCCGAACTCCCGCGCGACCGGCGACCCGCGCCCCCGCGACTCGCGCGCTCCGCGCGGCCCGCGAGTCCAGCAGCGCGCGGCGCGCCGGCGCGTTCCGCCGCGTCGCGCTAGCGCGCGTCGGCCGAGACGCGCGCCCGCCGCGCCCGCGCGCCGCGGCGCGGCCGCTCGCGCCGCGCCGCGCGGCGCCGTCGCTCACGCGTCGCCGGCCGCGGCGCCGCCCGGCCGCGCCCCGGGCGTCGCGCCGCGGAAGCGCGGCCGCCGCGACGACCCCCCCCGCGCGCCACGCGCGCGCACGCACCGCCGACGACCGCGCCCGGTTCCGGCCCGCGCGCGGCGCCGACCACGTTCGTGCCGCCCGCTCGACGCCGCGCCCGCGCGCGCGCGCCGCCGGCCCACGCCCGCCGACGCTCGTCGCCGCCCGCTCCGCGCGCCGCGGCCCGCGACCGCCGCGAGTGTCCACGGAGGCTCGCGGCCGCCGCCCCCGCCGCCCGCCAGGCCCCCGACGCGCGGACCGCCGCGCGCTGCCTCCGCCCCTAGCCCACGGACGTCGCGTCGCGCGCGCGCCGCGGCGCGCTTCTCGGCGAGACGCGGCCCCGAACCGGCGCGCTGCGCGCCTCCCCGGCGGTCCGCGCCCTCCCCCGCGCGGCCGTCGCGCGACCCGTAGACGAACCCCGCGCCGCCGACCGCCGCCGGGCGCCGCGCGAGCGGCCGCCTCCGCCGCGCGTCCCCGTCTCCGCCCGCCCCCGACGGCGATCCGGCTGCCCCCGCGTCCGCACCCGCACGCCGCCGCGCGCCACGCGCGCAGCACGGCGCGCGCCGCCCCGCCCGCGCGCCCGCGCCCGCGCGAGGCTCGCCGCGCGCGCGGCCGCGCGCGGCGCGCCGCCCGCGCGCGTCCCCCGCGCCGCGTACGCCGCCGTCGCGCCGCCCCGCGCCCTGCGCCGCCGTCGCGCGCGCGACCGCCGCCGCCGCCCCGCCGCGCCCCCCCGCGCGTCCGCGTCGCGCGCGCCGCGCGCGCGTTCCCCGCCGCGACCCGCCTCGCCGCGCGCGCCCTGCGCCGCCCGGTCGCGCGTACGCCGCGCGCCCCGCCGACGCGCGCGGCGGCGCGCGCGCGCGGCGCGCTGCCCCGCGCCGCGCGTCGCGTCTCGCGCCGCCGCGCGCCTTCGCGCCCGCGCCGCGTTCGCGTCGCGTGTCCGTCGCGCGCCCGCGCCGCGCTCGAGCGGGGCACGGCCGTCGCGCCGCGGCCGCGCGCCGCTCAGGACCCGCGCCCCGCGGGAGCGCCGCGCCGCTACCGCGCCGGCCGCGTCCCGCGCACGCGACGCGGCGCTCGCGCCAGCGCACCCGGACGCCCCCGCGCGCGCCGCGCGGCGCCCGGCGCCCCCCCGCCGCGCGCCCCCGAATCCTCGCCCCGTGCTCCACCCTTCGCCGCCGCGCCCGCGCCGCGCGCTGCGCCATTCCCGCGCCCACGCCGCGCGACTAGCACCCGACCCGGCGAGCGCGCCAGCGCGCGCCCGCCGGCGCGGCCGCCGGCGCCGAGCCGCGCGCCGCGCGCTCGACGTCGCGCGCGCCCCCCGCGCCACGCCGCGCCGCCGGCGCCGCGCGAGCGCGCACGCGCGCCTCGCCCCGCTCGTCGACCCCGCCGGCGCCGCCTCTGCCTCCGCCCGCGCGCGGGCGGCGCCGCGCCGCCCGCTCCGACGATCCGCAGCCCCCGCCCGCGCGCCCCGCCGCCGCACGACGCGCGCGGGGCCCCGCCCCGCTCGCGCCCGGCGCCCGCCGCCTTCCGGCCAGACCCGCAGGAAGCGCCCGGCGCGCGCGTCGCACAGCGCGCCGCGCCTACCCGGCCGCCCGCTCCGTCCCTCGCCCCGTCCCGCGCCGCGCGCCCGTCCGCCCGCGCGCGCGCCCCGCGCGCCGCGCGCGCCGTCCGCGCCGCCCGCGCGCCGGGCCGCCGCGCGCGCCCCGAGCGAGCCGGCGCGCGCGACCGCGCGCCGCCGCGCCGGCGCGCCGCCGAGAGGCCGCGCGTGCGGGGCAGCGCCCGCGCGCCGTGCGCCTGCTCGCGTCCCCGCGCCCGTCGCCCGCGCCGCGCGTGAGCGCGCAGATCCGTTGCCCTGGCCTCGCCCGGCGCGCCGCCCGCCGACCGGCCGGCCGCCGGCGCCGCGCGCGCCGCGCCGCGGCCCTCCGCCCGTCCCGAGTCGCGCCCGCGGCGCGCGCGCGGCGACCCTTGCCGCCCGCACGAGCCTGCGCGCCCGCGTCACCGCCCCGCCCGGCGCGCGCCTCGCGCGCCGCGCCGATCCCGCGCGCGCCCCGCGCCACCGCCGTCCCGCCGCGCGCCCGCCTCCGCGCGCCGCCCGCCCGCCCGCGTCCCCGCCCCCCGCGCCCGCGCGCGTCCCCCACCGCCTCTCGCCGCCGTATCGCGCGCAGACGTCCCGTACGCGCCCACCGCCGAACTCCTCGCGCTCCCCGCCCCCGCCCCCCCCCGCGCCGCGCCGCCGCCCGCCGCCGCCCTCCGCGCGCCGCCCCACGCCCCCCGCTCCGCCCGCCCGCCCGCCTCCTCGCCCGGGCGCCACCGGTGACGCCGCGAGCGAGCCCGCCGCCTCTCTCGGTCCCGCCGCGGTCCAGCGATCGGTCGCGAGCGCCGCCCGCCGGGCGGCGCCGCCGCGCCGAGCGCGCCCCGCCGCCGGCCACGCGCCGCCGCTCGCCGCCGCGCCGCGCCCGCATGCTGCGACCCGGCGCCGCGCTGGCGCCCGGCAGATGCGCCTCGTCCGCAGGCCCCCCGCGCCCGCGCCAGCCGCGCTGCGCCGCGCGCGCGGCCACACCCCTCGCGTTGCGTCCGCCCGCGCCGCCGTCGCGCGCCGCCGCGCTCGCCGATCGCGCGCGCCGCGCCCCGTACCGCACCGCGAGCCGCGCCCCGGCGGCGGGCCGCCGCCCTGCCCTGCGGCCCGCGCGCGTCGCCCGCCGGCGCCCGCCCGGCCCGCGCGCCGCGCCGCCCCCTCGCCGGGCCCGCCGGCCGCGCCGGCCGGCACGCGCCGCGCGCGCCGCCCCCCCCCCCCCCCCTCCCGCGCGCCGCGCCGCCGGCGCCGCCGCGCGCGCGGCGCGCAGCGCCGCCGCCGACGTCCCGTCGCCGCGGGCGCGTGGGGCCCGCCGCCGCCCCCCCCCCAGCGGGGCCCGGCCCCCCCCCCCCCCCCGCCACCCCCCCCCCCCCCCCCCCCCCCCCCCCCCCCCCCCCCGCCGCCCGCCCCCGGGGGCCCCCCGGGCGCCCCCCCGCGCCGGGCCCCCCCCCCCCACCCCCCCGCGACCCCCGGCGGCCCCCCCCCCGCCGCGGGGGGGGCGCCCCCCCCGCCCCCGCCCCCCCCCCGCCGCGCCCCCGGCGCCCCCCGGCCGCGCGCCCGCCCCCGCCAGCGCCGCCCGCGCCCCGGGGGCCCGGCCCGCCCGGGCCCCCCGGGGCGCCCGCCCCCCCGCCCGGGGCCCCGCCCCCCCCCGGGGCCCCCCCGCCGGCCCGGCGCCCCGGGCCCGCCCCCCCCCGCCCCCCCCCCCCGCCGCGCGCCCCGCCCCCCCGCCGGCCCGCCCCCCCCCCGGGCCCCCCCGCCCCCCGGGCCGCCGCGCCCCCCGGGGCGCCCGCGCGCCCCCCCCCCGCCCCCCCCCCCCGCCGCCGCCGCGCCCCCCCCCCCGCGCGCCCCGGCGCGCCCGCCCGGGCCCCCGGGCCCGCCGCCCCCGGGGCGGCGCCCGCCCCCGCCCCCCCCCCCCCCCCCCCCGCCCCCGCCGGCCCCCCCCGCGCCCCGCCCGGGCCCGCGCGCCGCGCGCCCGCCGCCCCGCCCGCGGGCCCCCGGCGGCCCCCCCCCCCCCCCCGCCCCCCCTCCCCGCCCCCCCGGGCCCCGCCCCCCCCCCCCCGCGCCCCCGCCCTCCCCCCCCCCCCGGGGCGCCCCGCGCCCCGCCCCGCGCGCGCCCCCCCGCCCCGCGCCCCCGCCCCCCCCCCGCCCCCGCCGCCCCGCCCCGCGGGCCCCCCCCCGGCCCCGCGGCCCGCCCCGGGGCCCCCCCCCCCGCGCCCCAGCCCGCCGCCCCCCGCACCCCCCCGGGCGC
>JAODAL010070766.1:0-15794 GCA_025379985.1 Phyllomedusa bahiana | reverse complement strand
CTAACCCCAAAACCTAAAATGTCCAAATCCAAATAGACTAATAGTGCATTTTAGGCATGCATTGAAGGGTTTTGTGATTTTGTCCAAAACCCTTTGTCCCCTATAACAATGCTGACCAACAGGAGGTAAGGACTAGAAGCTATGTTATCTGGACTAGAGGCAGAAGGTTCGTCACATTGAATTCTAAATGTCTGAAAACTTGATCTCTCAGGTTTTAAGGAACTAGGTGAAAAAATTGTATTCATTGGATAATACTTTAAAAAGCTCTTGAAAGTTCCCTCTCAACCTCTTAGAGAACAACCAAAATTTGGCCTTAAGACATAGAGAAATTTTTAGTTATTGCCTCCCTGCACTCTGTTAGTCCGTTTGAGGTCATTTTCATTTTTATATAGGGTGGTGTAGAATTTAAATAAATTTTTATAGTGGAATAAATAAAGAAGTGTAGGAGTAATTTTTATTCAAAGAGAAGTTTTCAAGGATCTGCGAACTCACTGACCGGGAGTGCAATACAGAGACAAACTTTGTGTACAATGAAGTCTCCTGGGAAACTCTCCAAGATAGGGATCCCCAACTGCAGTCCTCAAGGCCCACCAACAGGTCATGTTTTCTGGCTTTCCTTAGCATTACACAGGGGATTTAATTATTGTCAGTGCATTCTGTTGTATTGCCTTAAAACATGACCTGTTGGTGTGACTTGAGGACTGGAGTTGGGGAACACTGCTCCATAAACTTCCTCTAGTTATAATAAAAACCATTTGGAACTTACAATACAATATACTGTAGTATGATGCAGTACCTACCATTTTGTAATATCACATATAAATAAATATATTAGAGATATAAAACTCTTTCTTGTCCTCAGAGGCTTTCATGATCTCTGTATTTTGCTATGCATGAGATCTAGTTATAACCAGTTAATGCCATCTTGTGGTGGGATCTTTTGCCCCTTTATGGCCGCTGGCTATACTATACCCTAGGCATATCTTTTGCGCCTGCCAGTGATAGGCCACATTCTAAAATATAGCCGAAGCCATATTCTGCTCAGCCTAAGCCCCAAATAAAATTATTGAGACACATGATAAGTATATGTAACGGTAGGCCTGGGATCTGGATCCACTGGACCACCGCAAGCGGTGGTATAAGCCACGCCATGGAGCGGAGTTTAGGTGGGACCGGCATTCACCAGAGCCCGCCGTAAGGCAGGTTGGACTTGCTGTGGCAGAACACTGCCAGGTCGCTACCCCTGATGCGACATGCTTGCGGACGCCGCCGAGGTGCGGCGAGGTACCAGATCGCACAACAATTTTGTAGTCGGAAACAGGCAGGAAGGTCAGGACAGGCGGCGAAGATTTGTGGTCAAAGGACGTAGGCAAACGGAACTGGAACACAGGCTCGGCAAGAAGGACTTCTGGAACGCTTCCTTGAATAGGTTATGGTGCTATGGATTTGGCAGGGAAGTCAGGAGCAGGCTTGTTAATATAGGACCAGCGCCCAGCAATTATCCAATTACCGGCGCACTGGCCCTTTAAATTACACAAGTCTGGCGCGCACATGCCCTAGAGAACGGTTCCGTGCCCGCCGGCCAGCGGAGACAGAGCAGAGAGTGAGGCCAAGTAAGTACATAATGCCAGCAGCAGAATCGCGAGTGCATCTCGCCGGCGCAACAGTAGCACGGGTGTAGCCCCGGCTCGGGGTAAGAGCTGCAGGAGCACCCGTGATAGTATATATATATATATATATGTATAAATAGATAGATAAACAGATAGATAGATATGTATGTATAGTAAAAACGGCATACAAAAAGTGAATAAAAGGCAAAACTATTTGTAGAATGATTGAATTTGGGAATGCGTTATAGCGTTCAAAGCTGCATATACTAAACAAAGTAAAAATTAGCCTTGTCAGTAAGGGGGTAAATAGCCTAGTCAGGAATTGATTAAACATGTTTCTTATTGCAAACATGCACTAAAAAGAATGGCACTAAAAAGTATTTTTGAAATGTTTTATAAAAAAGCTAAAATAATTGATGTGTGTGTACTCTAGAAGCACAATATTGCAATTCACTATAAGCGGAATGCTAAACTGAAATCTCAGCTGATCCAAAATGGAAGTGAGTTAATAACATAATAATATGGATTTCTATTTGGTCTAATTTTGGAGAGATTTTCACTTGAATGGGGTGGCCTGTACTTTCTTTTATTACAATGTACAAAGTACAGTATAATATATATTGTCTGGAGTGGTGAAGGGGTAAACAATAAATCATAGGATTTTCATGAGTTTAAAGGGTTAGCTGATATGTTTATTCACATGCTATACATAAACCTTTCAGCTTGTTCCAGAGACCTCAATACATCACACTGGGAGCTCAAAGCATTCCAGTATTCCAAACCCACCATTCTTCAATTGGGCCTAATACAGAGAACAATAAATCATGTGTACAGTTTTTCAAGGTTATATAGGGTCATATACAGTAACTATTATCTCTTAAATCAATATTCTTCAGTGCATGGAGTAAAACAAAGTTATATAGATTTAAATCATGATGTGGTTTTAATACTTCTATTATCTTGATGCCCAATTATATGTACTTTTATCCTAAAGAGAAGAATAACAATTGTTATGTATTTCATTATCAGCTGGAATATATTTGTCTCTCTAATTTCAGTGCATGTCCTCTCTTTATTTATTAATCAAACACATAAGAAACAGAGTCTTAGAAATGGTTAACCTTTTCCCTCACATAAGAAGATGAGTAGTTAAGGTAAATTTTTTTACCCTAGAAGGGCAGACCCCAAAATTGTGCATACGTCTTAGACCCTGTTAACCCAGCCAATTTTTATCCTCCACATATCCAAAAAAATCTTGCAATAACCTAGACATATGAAACATACGGGCGCTACCAATTTGTCCTTTTACCCCAAAAAACCTATCACAGAATTGTGATTTTGCAGCATACCATTGTATTTATTTTCAATACAGTGTTACGAATGACAAGATTCCTCTTGTCATTTTGTCTTCTCCTTCTTATTGGATCATAGGAGGCAGTTGCTATGCATCCGCTTCAGACAGCTGATCATGGGGAACATGTGAGGTCAATTATTGGGCATGGTTGATTGCTAACCCTTTTTAAAGCTGAGATTCACTTAGCGGCTGCTACAGAATATACTGTTAGCTAAACGTTTGAGTTTAGTGATCTGCTTCAATTCTTTCTAGTATCTTATGTATTCAGTCCTGTTGTGTCCTGTTCTGATTTTGTTTTCTGTAACTAGTTAGCTAGAGCTTAGCAAGTTCAGTCCTGTGTCACATTTTTAGGGATGTTATAAGAATAGAAGAGGGCCAGTGGGGTCTGGTTTTAGGCTCAGCGTTAGGAGTAGGTTTTTAAAGACAGATTTAGGGGAAGCTAGGTTCAGGTATTGTTTGGTGTCTTGCTTCTGGAACCAAGTAATTTATTATTTCATTTCCATCCATGCCCTTGTCATTGTCCACCTTGCTGTCCATTATCTAATGATAAGCCCCTAAATTTATTACGAAAATCACGCAAAATTTGATTCGATGCGGTTGCTTCATGCCATTCTAATTATGGTTTGCCATCTGTCAACCAGCCTTGTTACACACAGTTGAAAAACAGTGATGCCATAGATGTCAGCCCAGTATAGGCTATGGATATGCTTAGTGTATATATATTATAAGATATCCCAAGTGCAAACAAGCTCTCCACTCTACTCTCCAAATCCTAAGTCACTACCTATCCCCTGGACTCAAGCTTATTACTGTGATTAACCCAGCTCTAACCCCTATCTTCAACCTATCGCTAACCTCTGGCATTTTATCTTCTCGTTTCAAACATGCAACTGTTGCCCAAATTTTGCTAAAAAACCCAAATCTCATTGAAACTGCCCCAAAATTAATTTCCCCAAAATTCAATAACCGAAAACCCACACCCCCACCTGTACTCATCTACTGGACTAGTCCTCTGCCTTTGAAACAGTTGACCACTTCCCACTGCTTCAAATTCTATTGTCCCTTGACGTCAGGACTTGACTCTTTCCTGGATCTCCTCATAACTCACCAACCAAACATTCCGCATCTCCCACTCTCACTCCACCTCCTTGTCTCACCTGATCTCTGTTGGTGTCCCTCAGGAGTCAGTCCTGGGCCCTTTTACTCTTCTCCATCTTCGCCCGGGTGAATTCATGGCATCACATGGCTTTCAGTACCACTTTACCAAATTAATATCCCTGGCCTAGATGTTGATGCTCGGCTTTGCAGGAACCCAGAATGTCTATCGTCAACATGCTTCTTCTTCTCCGCTTTCTTAAAACTCAACATGGAAAATATGGAGTTGATTACCTTTCCCCCATCTGACTTAACCTCGACATCAGATCTATGTATCAAAGTCAATATCTCCATGCTTTCAACAGTCCCACAAGTCCACTGTCTTGGGATATACTTTGACTCTGCCCTTTCCTTCAAACCACACATCCAGACACTTACTATCCTCTGTCAACTTCACCTTAAAATATTTCCCCATGTTGCTCCTTTCTTGACTTTGACTAAAAAAATGCTTGTTCATGCCCTTATTATTTCCCATTTACTGCAAAATTCATCTCTGTGCCTCCCATCTAACACTTTTGTACCCTTTTAATCTGCCCTCAACTCTTCTCCCTGGCTGACCCACCTCTCTTCTCACTACTCCTCTGCCTTCCCTCTCTTCTAATCCCTTCACTAGTTACCCATTGATCAGCTAATTCAGTTCAAACTATGAAACATGATACACAAAGCTCTCCGTAACCTACCCATACAATGCATCTTTGCCTTTAATCTCTCCCTTCACGCAATTTCCGATCCTCAAAAGACGTTCTTCTCTGCTCTTCTCGTGTCAGCTCTTCACACGACTGTCTCCAGTGCATCCCCTATTGTTTAAAACTCTCTATAACACAACACATCAGACTTTCCTCCACCTTTACAACTTTCAAAAGTAACCTGAAAACCCATCTCTCCAGGAGCCTACAATTCACCATAACTCTGCTGCCATTTTATCATAATAAAAACTTCTCTGTCTCTCACCTTCTGTCTCCTTCCTCCTCCATTGTAGATTGTAAGCCCTCAGCAGCCCTTCTCCTTCTATACCAGTTTGTTATTTAGTGCTAATATTGTAGTTGCACCATCACCTGATGGTGATCTTGAATGACGGTAAGGATGCATTAATATTTGTTTTCATGAATAAAAAAAACATTCTTGCTTGAAAACGTAGTCAAACTGAGACTCCGGTGATGCAGGCGTTTCAAGGCGGTTGTCCGTCCCACAATAGCTCTTTATGTTAAAAGTGACCAAATTAGTGGGTGGTTAAGTAACCTGCAAATGCTTTGCAGACAAATAAGTGATTACAGTGGAGTTACATCTAGTGACTCACAGGTGACGAGTCATTCACTTTTCTTTTCTTCTGCATTGGTCCAAAACACCATGCTGATTTCTCCCAACCACCACTCATGCTGTAGAATTTACACACAAATACCTTAGAATGCTCACTTTTTTAGCACCTATGTACAAACTTCCCAGAAGTGGGAGAGCGGGTACAGGCCATAGCTTTTAGGTCCTTTCTCCTATAGGGGTGAGAGAGAAAAGAGGACTAGCCCCAATGAGATTGTGCTACAGGGCATGTACCCTTCAGAATCATATAACCAGGTAGGTATGAGGTCACAGTACCAATTTTAAATTCCAGGACTGGAAACCTGAATAGTGTGAGGGGAATTTACACAATTGAGAAACAACTACTAGAATAAGGGTGTCCTGCTAGAAAATATAAAACATCACTTTTAATAAATATAGTTAAAAAATATATTATTACCAACCTGAAAAAATCTATTACTCACCCTGCTGTTATCCTAACCAGGGTGGGAACGAAAAAATACCCTACCTAAAATTGGACTATCGTCCCCGACAAGGGCGGCCCTGCTCACAAACCTTTCCCTAAGGGGAAAAAAGTCCTATCTCAGCCCTATCTAACAATACACAAATTAAAGGGGTTGCATGAGAAACTCTAAAAAATAAGAACATATATTGCAGTAATGCTAAAGATAAGCAGTAACTATTTGTCACAATCCAGGGTGTGAACTGCTTACAAACACTGTTGTATTACATATTATCGCCATGTTGGATCTTTTTTCTCACTGGGCTTGTGGGCGGAGCTAGCTTCTAGGTGCGCTCTATGAAAACTACATTTCCCACAACTGCTGCTTCCTCTAAACTGATCTATAGATTCTACATACTACAGCCACACCATATATATATGCAGATGTAGCAGAGTCTAGCTTGACCGTGATATCACGTCCTCTTGTGTTATCTGCTCTCACCTGTAATTAAAGGCCATTGAAAAGCATTGAGAAAGTAGAGATAACACTCTGTGCCGTGATATCATGGTGCATTATCTGTTCTTTTTAGTTCTGCTACATCTGTATATTATGTTTGTGTGTGTGTACTTCAGTCTCCTTTCTACTCTGCAGAGGAGTCCCTCATATCACAAGCCAGTCAGTTCAGGTCAGTTATGTCACTAACCAGGAAGTGATTCATAGAGTCTGACCTACTTCCTGTAGAACAGGTTTTTGTTGAGGAAGGAGCCCAGCGGCCATTTTGCTCTATAATGATTATTCCCTAGACAAAACAAGCAGACTTTTCTAATTAAAGATATTTAGGAATTTTTTCATTATGACATGTAATTTGTCTGTTTAGTTTTTTTCATTTTCTGGAGAACCCCTTTAATGTTACAGATATCTTAATCAATATTTAGCCAAAAATCGATTCCCATCAGTAAGTGATAAATATAAGGGTAGCAAATATATCCATCCAAATATATCCATCCAATTTACGGCCACAGTACTATTACATGCAGTTTGTGATCAAACATATCTTGTAGCTGCAGTGTAATGACCATTAGTTGACAATACAAATATTAATACAATCAATGTATATTTCAACCAATCAAACTAAAGCCACAGCATAATTCCCATATATTGATAATAGTTGCAATAGTAAGATCAACACATAGGGCGGCATGTATGAAATTTGCCGTTTAAACGCCAAACTTTATGCGCATAATATTAGTATAGAATGCGCCTTATTTATGAACCCGCTCTACAGCGGGACATGAACCAGGTGCATTCTAGCGCTTGTACGAAATTTCTGGCTCAGGTATACTACTTTCAAAGTAGTTTACATGTTCCAGCAGTAATGCGCCTAGAAATGCCCTAACACAGCTATAAATCTATAGCTTCATACGGTTCTAGTGCGCCCTGCCTCCCAAACACTTCTGAAATCAGGCGCATTACAAAGTGCCGTGGGCGCTCTGTAATGCACCTGTTACTGGCGTACAGGCGATTAAAAAATGTAGCGAACAGGGCTGCGCTGTCCCGTTCATACATGTCACCCATAATTCGCATAATTCCCATCAATTGACAATAGTTGTAATAATAATGCAACACATATTCCATATTCTAACGTGTTTCACCTATTATTGCACAGGTTCATCAGGGAACATAGGGCGACATGTCACATTAGGGCTGCACCATTTTTTGGTGTATTTTGAGGCAAAAAACTGTTGAACCCTATTCTATATATAAATGAACTGTAGCATACCAAAACTAGGCGCATTACACACCAGGCACGACACATTTCAATGCACCTAAAGTAGGCGCATCAAATATGTTAGCAATGATATGCTATGCACCTATATTTTGCTATGCACCTGGCTTAAGCACATCAATTATTTTGCTATGCATGGTATACCAGATGCCAGATTTTTGACAGGTTCATTCTTTCAGGCACACTATACACTCATTTAATGAGTCTTAAAACTGGCGTGGCGACGCCTCTAGATAGGCCCCAGGTAAGTAGGTAGGTCCCAGGTAGGACCCAGTTAGGTATGAGGTAGGTAGGCCCAAGTTAGGTAGGTAGATAGACCCCTGTTAGGTGCTAGGTAGGCCAAAGTTAGATAGGCATGCCCCAAATAGCCTGGCCCTTGTTAAGTAGGTAGACAGGCCCCAGGTAGGTTGGTAGATCCCAGGTAGGTTGGCTGCATTTTGATACGTAGTAAGTAGGCCTAGGTTAAGCAGATAGATAGGCATAGAGGTAGGTGGGAAAGCCATCGGCAGGCCCCGGTTAAGTAAGTAAATAGATCTAAAGTAGACAGGCAGGTAAGCTCCTGCTAGGTAGGTGACAGATGGGCCCAAGCTAGGAAGGTATGTAGGGCCCCAAAAATAAAAAATAAAATAAACGTACCTGTATCCACATTCCCCCCGATGAGCTGCGGCCAGCTTTGAGTGAATCCTGGTGTAGGCGGCATGATGATATGTCGACGTCATTGTGCCGCCTATGTCAGGATTCAATGCTGATGCCTGGTAGGTCTTAAGCCTTAGCCCTATTAGGGTATGTTCACACAGCTGATTTGAGCGCTGAATTTTCAGCTTCCAAATCAGTGTCAAAACCTCATCTGAAAAGTGCCTCAAAAGTGCCTTTTCAGGGAAGATTTTGATCAAGTTTTGAAGGTTTTCCAAAAATGTTTTCTTTCTGAAACACCTATACAAATTAACAGTCAGGGCAAAAAACACGTTGAGATATTGAAGTTCTCCATTTATTCCTATGGGGATTTTTTGCATTTACAAGAATTGACAAGACACTTCTCTTTCAGTGCCCAAAACAGCATCCAAAGAAACACCTAAAACGTGTAAAAACCTGGTCATGTGTGAACTACAATGTTGTTTTAAATAGGAATTAATAAAACTTAACTAGGGGCGTTTTTGAGGCTTTTTTGATGTTTTTTTTTGGCGAGGAAATGCTCGGAAAACAGTATGAAAACATCATCAAAATCAGCCGTGTGAACAAACCCTTAGGCTGAATAGAGGGGCAGGGCACAGAGAGGACCGTGCAGCTGTAAAAATACAGCGACACTGATCTTTCTTTGATCATAAATGTTCTGCCTGATCTCTAAGGCCATGTTTGCATAACAGATTTTACATTTGAAAAAAATCTAGTGTTGATGTGTGGGCGAGTTCACAGCATATACCTTTATATTTGTAGTTTATACATTGTGGATATGTGCCAATGTGCCCCATTCAATGATTATAATTCATATATGTTTACTCATTGTGGTTTCACCCCAGAATCTTCTTTAATAAGTTATATATTTCTGCTGAAAATTCTGTGCTGGATAAACTACAATGCAGATTTTGCCATTGACAATGATAAAGGGAGAATTTCATTCAGATTTAAATTTCATGTGAGCAAATTCAAATGTTTGAACATACCCTAAGAGGAGAGTTTGCAGGCAGGGTTGTGGAGTTGGAGTCGTTAAAAAATGGACCAACTCTGACTCCGAAAATATATAATAAATTGGTACAATTAGTTCAATGTAGTGCCAAGAGCAAGAGGAATTTTTTCTTGACAGTGCTACTGCTCACATATTTTCAGCCTCATCAGATGAGGAGTTTAATTCGGAAAAGTATTTGGATGACATGGAGCAGGCAAAGCGTTGCCGCAGGGAAAAGATTTTGCTCCCATAGCAAAAAGATTTCAGCAAAATGTTTCACTTGCTTTCAAAGAAGTAGAAGAGTTCAACTGTTCATCAAAACTGACTGTGGCTGAGGCAATTCCTTTATACCCTGACATTGTTAGTGATGTTGCCCATGTAGTCACCGCTTTGCCACCAAGCCAAGTTAGTGTAGAGAGGCCGTTCTCTAGCCTGGAAATAGTGAGATCAGATTTGAGGTCATCTATGAAGGAGGATCTGATAGAGGCGATACTATTTCTCAGAACAAATTCATAGACTCAACAAATGTTATTCAGTACATTTTTGTTGAAAACGGTTATTCCCACTTACTGTAGCGATTTGCATAATTACAATTTTTTTTAAAGTTTTTTTTGTATTATTGAGTTGTATTCCAATAAATATATTTTACACTGACTTTCAGGCTCTCCGTATCTCAACATCCACCACAGGTTTGAATGTGAGGCTACCATCATTTTATAGATAATCATCTTAGTTATTCTCATACATAGCTTTGACCTGCAACTATTTAGCATATGCTTAATTATGTAGATTCTTGTCATGTGACTGCATTGTTACTGTTTTGCTCCTGGTGGTGGGACAATCTTTTTCTTCTTGTATACTACAAGTCACAATCTGTTCTCACATACCCTAACAGCTCATTGTGTTATTAGGCTGATTCCCAAGCAAACTGGTCACTGGTTTGAATCAAGGAGCAGCCATAAAGAAGATTTCCCCAAAAAAAGAGAAACCGCATCATCCAGCTCATCGATAGCGGTCTCAGGGCCAAGAAAATTGTCAAACTGCATAATAGGTGTCACAGGTGCCCCTGCGACCCTCAACCCGGGTCGCAGGCACACCCGTGCCTCCCAGTCTGGTGGAGCTGCTGCCCGCATGTCGGGCAGCAGACGCGCTGGCTCCGGTGGCCGTGTCCCGGCTCACTTACCTGTTCTCGCTCCCGTGGCTTCTCCCGTCCCCCGTCGCGCGCGTTCCCGCTCCCTAGACCAGCGCACCGGTAATTGGCTATTGCCGGCCGCTGCCCTTATTTAAGCCTGCCTCTTCCTGATGCCCTTGCCGGATCTTTAGTGCCCATTGCCTATTGAGAAAGCGTTCCTAAGTCTTGTTCTGATTACCGTGTACCGTACCGTTTGCCTCCGTTCCTTGACCACGAATCTTGCCGCCTGCCCTGACCTTCCTGCCTGTCCATGACCACAAACCTTGCCGCCTGCCCTGACCAACCTGCCTGTCCCCGACTACGAGCCTGCCTTCCGATTTTGAACCACGCTACACCTCGGCTGCCTGCGCAAGCAAGTCACGTCAGGGGTAGCGACCTGGTAGGCTCCCGCCACAGCAAGTCCATCCCGCTTTGTGGCGGGCTCTGGTGAAAACCGGGACCTACTTAGATTCCACTCCCTGGCCCGGCTTACGCCATCGCTTGCGGTGGTCCAGAGGATCTACTACCTCCAACCGTGACAATAGGAGTGCCATGACAGCTGGAAGAATATGAAATGAAGTCCATGCATCCATTTAAAAGCCAAGAGGTCGATGTTCAGGCAAAATATCAGAGACAACAAGTCGGCTGATTACAAGGTCTATCAGTTCTGATGTGACAGACACGGCAGTGGAGGTGGCTTGTATGTTTCGTAAGAGTGAGATCACAGACGTCTATGCAAGCACCATGCAATGTGCATTACACAAGTTTGGAATGGTTGCCCGAATGAAGGTAAAGAAGCCTCAACTTCAATCTCATCATAAGAAGCATTGGCTCGAGTTTTCAAAAAAGTACAAAAAATGGAGCATTGGATATGGGTGATTTGGAGCGATGAGATGAAAGTCAATAAACTGGGCTCTGATGGGTGCAAATGGGTTTGGAAGAATGGGGCTACCAGATCACGAAACTGAAGGAACTGTCAAGTTCCATGGAGGAAACCTGATAATATAGGAATATTTCACAGCCAAAGATGTTGAATAATTGACCAGGATCGATGTTGATCCCAATGCTGAGCTATATGTTAGTATCCTATAAGATGAGTTCCTTCATGTACTCAAGTACTATAGGTAAGAAAAGGACAACATAGTGTTCCAACAGGACAACGACCCCAAGCATTCGTCGAGTTTGGAGAAGAAATGATTCAATGATAATGAAGTAGAGTTACTGCATTGGCCTCCACAGTCACCAAACCTCAACCCAATTGAACACTTGTGGATAGAGTTGAAGAAAAATCTGTATTCATAGTGAGTTGACCAGTCTGCACCAACATTGGGAATGTGTAGAAGAGACCTAGGATCAGATTTTGGCTAAGATGTGCTTGAATCTGATCGAGAGCCTAGAAGGCTTCACGCAGTATTGAAAGCCAAAGGTGGATTTCCCAAATACTAACAAAATAATACAAATTACCCTTTTGATTTTTAGGAGCAAAACAATAACAATGTAATTACATGACAAGAATCTACAAATCTAAGCAGATACTAAGGGTGACATGCATGAAATTTGACATTAAAACCCCAAATTTCATGCGCATATTAATGGCATAGAATGCACCTGATTTATGAACCCGCTATATAGGCGCAAATATCTGGCGCAGCCCAGTTCATACATGTCGCCCTACATACTTGCAAGTAAAATTTATGTATAGGGTAGCTAAAATGATGATAGTCTCAAAGCTGTAGTGGATGTTAAGATATGGAGCTTGAAAGTCAAAAGTTCAAAACATTGTTACCCTTTTTGCTTGTCAGTGTATGTTCTACCTAAATAGCTTGATTACTGTATCATAAGGTGATAAACAGCCTAATGTTACCATATTGCTACAGTAAAGTTATTACTTAAACATGCGCCATGTATGAGGGAATGGGAGTTGGAGTTAGGGAAATTAAGGAGTTGGAGCTTTGGCTTACCGACTCCACAGCCCTGTTTGCAGGAGCACGTGAACGTTGCGGCCTGTGATTGGTTCTACCTGTCCTCATGAAGGATGAACAGGCAACTACTAACTGGGGTCACAAGAAAGGCTTGTAGCGATAAAATGACAGTTCTGGGAGGGAAAGTATGCTTCTTTTCTTCTATTTTTCATCATGCCCGACTAACAAGCATTTGTACTGCCTAAAACACCGTCTGTACAGCGCTGTGGTATATAATGGCGCTATATAAAAATATAAAATAACTAGAAATAAATAAACTCTCCTATCACAAGTCTAAGCATAAACATCAGACAAGTGTTAAGGAATTGACACCGTCGCAGTTCATTGAGGCTGGAAATAGCCTCTTCTAAACAATCTGAAAGGGAAGAAGATCGTGGCAGGGTGCTAATGTTCACAGCAGCATTAACACATGGGTGTTAAGGTTGTTGCAGTGCAGCCTTGTTTGTCACATTTCAGTTACAGGAATGATCAAAAGGATCAATGATCAGAGATTTGGTAGAGCTGTTTCCAATTGCAACACTCAGACTTTCAAAACCAACTTTACAACAGTTATCTTGCTCATTACACATTAAGGCTCTGTCCACACGACAAGTATTTCAAGTCAGAATTCACACGGATTAGAACATGTTCACTCTTCTGTCATATTCCAAGCAGAAAATTTACTATTGACGAATGGAGATGGCTAAAAACCTAGTGTAAAATACCTCAAAAAAGTTTGCATGTCGTTTTTGATGAAGATCCGCACCCAAACCCCCATCAAAATGAATAGGATTCTTTTTCTGACTGTAAACCCACCAGAAATAAAGGACAAAGATCTACATGAAATACTTGGTAAAAACTGTGTTGTCTGAAACCGTTTCCAACAGTAGAATCTGAAAAGAATCCGCCAAGTAAATTTTACCTTTCTGAACGTACCCTAAAAGTACTTGACTTAAAAATGTGAAGATGTAACCCATTAAATGTATTCACAAAGGGGTTTCCTGGCCGAGAAAAGAGCATTATGTCACAGATCATGTAACTTAGACATGACATGGCGGAAATAATAATAAGGAAAGACTAGTACAGAGAAGAACTAAAGAAGTTGCAACTTGCACATAGAAACCAATAAGGTGACTGTTTCCATTTCCCTCTGTTAGAAGAGTGCTGGAATCTAAATGGTTGTTATGGGAATTGCTCCCTTTAGAGCGGTTTTCCAATACTCGTGAACACTTCTGTATGCCCCCCCTCCTCTGGGCTAAAATAAAAAATTAACCTGTACTTATCTCACTCATCACCCCTATTCCAACACCACCGGAGTTCTGGTGCCCACCGATGGTCCTTCACCGAAGGAGTTTATGGCTCAGTTGATGCTACAGCCAATCACTGGCTTGAGCAGTCATGAACTGGCCTCTATGATCGCATGTCGTACATGCAGGAATGTGACTGCTGAGGCCAGAGATTGGCTGCAGCATCACCTGAGCCATAAACATGATGACTTCAGTGAGAGACCAACGAGGAACACTAGAGGTGTGGCGGATCTGGAATGGTGGTGACGGAAGGGGTCAGTGTGGGTTTATTTTTTATGTTAGTGCAGTAAGAGGCAGTAGGAAGTGTTGGAAAACCCCTGTCAGTATCATATAATGTAACGGGAAACCCCAACAATTCTATAAGAAACGTGAAAAAAAAGTATTTGCGCCATTTTTATAGGGGGTTGGGGTTTCACTGCTTATTATAATTGACATGTTACCTGTATCCTGCAACTTGGTATAAATCTGTTGATACCAAATGAGTAGAATTTTCGCTATGTTTTTTAAAAAAAAATATTTTTTATTTTTTTCATTTGCACATAAGCGCCAATATCTGTAGCCAATTACTTTTTGTTTTTTCATCTGTAGATCTGATTGTGGGCTCATTTTGTAGGCTCAAGTGTAGTTTTTATTGCTATCATTTTGGGATAAAAGACACTTTTGGATCACTTTTTATTCCAATTGTTTGGGTACATGAAGTGACAAATAAACTCAATTATCACGCTGGGATTTTTTAAATCTTCTATGATGTTTACCATATTGGATAAATTATGTTATATCTTAATAAATCAGACTTTCATGGACACAGCAACGCCAATTATGTGTAACGTTTTATTTTTTTATTTGTAAAATGGCAAAGAGGATATTAGGAACTTTTAATTTTTTTTTTTTAACTTTTATATTTTTTTTTTCACTTGCACCTGACCATTATGTAGTTCAATTGCATTTAAATTGTTCTGCCTATGACAGGAAGTAAAAAAGCAGTAACATGGCAGCTATGACTCTCCCCTCTTCAATCTGTCCTGAATGCAGCAGCCAGGCTCATCTTTCTCTCCAGCCGCTATACTAATGCCTCTACCCTGTGTCAGTCACTGCACTGGTTGCCCATTCAGTACAGGATACAGTATAAACTCAGCACTCTCACTCATAAAGCTCTCCACAGCACTGCACCCCCCTATATCTCCTCCCTCATCTCTGTCTACCACCCGACCCACTCTCTCCGCTCTGCTGCTGATATCAGGTTACACTCATCAATCATCCGAACCTCCCATGCCCGTCTCCAAGATTTCACACGTGCGGCACCAATTCTCTGGAATATGCTACCGCGGGCGATCAGGCACATTCACAACCCTCATAGTTTTAAGAGGGCCCTTAAAACACATCTTCTCAGTCTGGCTTACCAAGATCCCTAACTGCTATCACACACATTTGTCACTCCCTATACTAGGGCACTCACAGGCACTTATCTGTATATAGATGTACTGTCAGGGTGGCAGGTTCATCCATTTTCATGTAAACCAGCCCTATTTATGAAACAAGGCTGGACCATTGTAAACTTGGCTCTTCTCACCGTTTGTTTCACCCATACACCCTAATAGATTGTAAGCTCTCACGAGCAGGGCCCTCACACCTTGTGTCTCATCTGTAAGTACTTTTAATGTGCAATGTCTGTATGTTTACCCTTGAATTTGTAAAGTGCTGCGGAATATGTTGGTGCTATATAAATAAAGATTATTATTATTATTATAGCTATGGAATTCTTTATTATGCTTCCGCTGCGATGGTGACCACTTGGGACCACATGATTTTTTGTGAGGGGGGAAGCGATCTGTGGCAGGAATGGTGCCACAGCACCTAAAGGATTAAACAGAATAGATTGGAGTGGGCTCTGATCACTACTGATAGCGACTGATGTAAGCTGTAATTAACAGCTGGCAACCGCGCCTATGATGCAGGTTGTTAATTAGTGAATTAGCCTGCTCCAAAGCTCCATACCGACAATAAAACATTTCCCATACATCCATTGTCATAAGGGGTTAATCATAGTCTTT
>JAODAL010070765.1:0-15794 GCA_025379985.1 Phyllomedusa bahiana | reverse complement strand
CCAAAGTAGATGGCATTTGTGTTTGGGCAAAAAGGGCCCAAGGAATTCAACCCCCGGAACCCACAGGGGCATTAAAGTGGGCACGGGCCCTGTGGGGGATTTAACCCTTGTGTTGCTGGTTTTGCACTTTTTAAATTTTTATGTAAAGTTTTTTAAAAAAGATTTTTTTCCCTTGTCATATATTGTTATTTATCCGGCACCAAACCCCCCGGGTTTTGGGGGGACACTTATTTTTAAATCGGTTCTGTTGAAGTAAAGTTCCCAAAATTTTAAAAAAAAAAAAATAAAAGGGAATAAAAGAAAAGATAAAAATTTTTAAAAAAGGTATGGGAAGATTTTTGAACTCTCTTATTAAAAGGACGGAAAAATCACAGCTATTCTTAAACCCCATCAAATTTTCCCCTAAAAGCCAACTGGGGTTTTAGAAACTGAAATTTTTCCCAAAGCAAAATACCGAAAAATTTGGGGTCTGGTGGGAAAAACCCGGGGAAGACAAAATCAAAAATTTGTTTTTCCCTTTTCAGTCCCGGGGTTTTCTCCCAACTGCCCATTGGGACTAGGTTTTAAATAGTTTTAAACCCAAACAATCATACAATGCCTATTTTGCCCAAACTGAATTCGGGGTGAGCGCAATAAAACAATTAAAAAAGTTCCCACGGAAGAAAAATTTTGGTCGTACAACGGGGGCTTTTTTAAAAAAAACCCCTAGGGGGGGCACCCCCGTGCAATCAGCTATTTTAAAAAGTTAACGGAAACAAACGGTGTTTTTTGCCCCAAATAAAAAAAACCCAACATAACTACAAAATTTTTCGTATTAAAATTTAATTACAAGGTGGCTCTTTAAAACTAACTGGGTTTCACCAAAGTAAAAAAAAAAACACTTTTTTTTAAATGTAAAAAGGGAAAAAAAAGGGGGGTTTTTGAAACCAATGAAATACACCTGCAATTACTAAAAAATTTTCTGAAATCCAAATGAAAAACAAGGGGGGACTTTTAAAAAAAAAATGGCAGCGCCAAAGTTAAAAAAAAAAGAATTAAGTTTTTAACTTTTTCATGGGTGGGCCCTGCGACCCCCGTCCCGGGTCTGGGGCCCACCCCCGGGGGTCCCCCCAAAAAGCGGCCCCGGGCAAGACGGAAAACCTCCGCCCAAAATTTTCAGGGTGGGCCCCGCTCACCCCCCCCGGGGGGGCCATTACCCTCCAATTTCCCCCGCCCCTCCTGTTTGCTGCCTCCAGCCCCCCGATCTCAAAAGGCCCCGCGCGCGCGGGGTTCTTTTAAATTTTTAAAAGGGCCCCATTTCCCCGGGGAATTTGGGGTATTCCCGGGGTCACTCCCCCTTTTTTAAATCCTGCCCCTTCCTGGTGCTTTTTTTCCGGGAACTTTAGTGCCTTTTTACCTACGTGAGAAAGGGGTTCCCAAACCCCTTTGGGTTCTGATTTTACCATTCCCCGTCCCCAAATTACTTCCTTTTCCTTTCAAACCACCATCTTGCCCGCCTGCCCTACCTCCTCCCCGTCCACACAAGGGGAAACCATTGCCGCCTTTTCCTGACCTTCGCCCTTTCCCCGACAACGAGCCAACCGGGACATTTTGAAACCCCCGCAATATTTTGGCTAAACTTTACGCAAGCAATTTCCACTTCAGGGGTAACAAAAAACCCCCCCTGGTAAAACTCCCGCCGCAGCCAGTCCACCCCCGCTTTGGGGCAGCCCCTGGTAAAATTCCGGGACCAATTTTAGTTTTCCTTTCCCCCTTACTTTGGCTTAAAACCATTTTTCGGTGGTCCATTGGATCCACTTCTAGGGCCCGGGGATCGTGACAGTAAGACCCCGGCCATGGATCCCCCCAAGGTGCCCTGCCCGCCCTACGCTGACCCACCCCCCATTGGGGCCCCTCAGCATTCGAAAACAGACCCTTTTCTAAGGAAAACCAAAATTTCCCCTACCAAGGGTAAAAGGTGGCTTTCGGGGCTCGGGCCCCCTCCCCGGGGAAAAGGGCCCTTGGCCTGGGCTCCCCCCTTGGTTCCCGGGAACATCCGGTCAAAACCCAATTTGGCTCCCTTCCCCACCGAGTTCAGGTTTTTTCGAGGAACCGCCCCGGGGCTTTTTCTGCCAAACCCCCGCCCTTGTTTAAACCGGGCGCCAAGGGGACTAAACTGTAGGCCCTATGCCGTACTTTCCCCCCGCATTTGGGGGTTTTTCCGATTTATCTTTGGGAATAAAGGGCGGCGTTACTGCCACCTTCAAGAAGGCCCCTCCCAGCCGCATCAAAGGTTTTCCCAATGCCCGGGATCTCCCGTCTTTCTTAGTGACTTTATTTTCCCTTTGGCCCATTTTGGGGATTGAAAACCGTTTTTTTTCCGAACCCGGGAGGAACTCTTAAAGGAAAACGGGAACAATCTAAAACCCCCGCCGTCCCCCTCGACTTCCTTTATTTTTAAAGGGCCTCAGTTGCTCCCTCCACCTCCCCGCCGGGAGGTCAGGAAGTGGATAGAGCCCCCCCGTCTACACGGAGCAAAACCAAAAGACGCGAAAAAGAATCTTTGTCTGTCCCTTGTGGCTTTCCCAAACCATTTCCCCGAATCCTGTCCTTTTCGCCCCCCGGAAAACCGGGAAACGGGCGCACCCTGGGGAAAGGGGAAGGGGAAACCCCGGGTGAAGCAAGCCCTCCCTCGCCGACCAGGGCCGGGGGTCGTCGGCCCTGGGCCGGGTTTCCCATTTTCCACAGCTACGGGCTTTCCTGGACTCGGGTCAGCGGGAAATTTCTTGGATCTCCCCGGGGGCCCCCACCCAAAATCCCCTTGATCCCCCGGGAAAAGGAAGGGCCCCTACTCATTCCTCTGCAGGGAGAAAATTCCCAAAGGATCCAATTCTTTTTTCCGAACTGACCCCTCTGGTCCTACAAGTGGGGGGGAAAAATTTCCAAAAGGGGAAAGACTTCCTTTTCTATGTACTAACCCCGTTCCTCCTCGCCATTTTTCCCGGTTTCCCCTTTGGCAAAAAATCCCAAAGCTCCCTTTGCTCAACTGGCAAAAGGGCAAGCCCTTTAAATTTTGGGGTTGGGAGTGTCAGCCCTCGCTTTGGGTGACACCCGCCCGGGGTGCTTACCGTTTCCCCCCCCTGGGTCGTCTAAGTCTCTGAGGGGCCCTTTTCCTGCACCATTAAAACCCCTTCGAAGACGTCTTCCCCCGGAACCCAACCCTGAGACTTTTGCCGCCCCCATCGCCCAATAAACTGCCCCTTTTTATTTTCTCCCCGGGGAGGGGCTCCTCCACGGGCAATTTTTAACCCCCTTTTCGGTACCTAAACCCTTTGCAATGTCTACATATTTAAAGGAAATCTCCAAAAGGGGTTCATCCCCCAAGCCCCCCCTCTCCAGCGGGGGCCGGTTTTTCTTTTTCGGGCTAAGAAGGACGGAACCCCTACTCCCCCCCTGGGACTATCGATCCTCAACAAGATCAGGGGAAAAAAAACCAAAAACCCTTGCCCCAGATCGGGGGAGCTTTTTTGACCGGCCTACGAGGGTGCCAAGATTTACAAAAACGGACCCCTGCGAGGGGCAAATAACCTCAAACGGATACCGAGGGCAAAGAATGGAAAAACCATTTTTAAAAAAACCCCGCGCCCGGGCACTCGAGTACCGGAATCCCCCTTTCCCGGGCTCTGAAAAATTGCCCCCACCTTTTCCCCAAGAATTCGCAATGACACCCTTTCCGGGACCTCCGTACACGTGGGGGTTTGTGTCCTAAACACTTTCTGGTGTTCTCCCCCGACCTTGAGCCCCATCAATTCACGTTCGACGGGTTTCCTTCGGGACATCAAAAGGGCCCAAACCTCCCTCAATCCCAAATATTTGTAGAAGTGCTTGTTTCATAAAGCGGGGCCTCCCCATTCCCGGCTACATAATTTCCGACAAGGGCCCCTGCCGAGGGTATCCCGCTAAGTTGTCCGGGCCCGTCCTACATTTTGGCCGCCCCCCGTGGGTCCCCCCGAGCCATATAAATTTCCGGGGTTCGCCAACTTTTAAAATTCAATTTATCCCAACTTTTTCCCCCTCGCTGGATCTCCCATGGTGGCCCTTTTGAAAAAGAAAACGTAAATTTCCAAAAAGCTCTGTCCACCAGCGGCCAGGGGAAACCCTTCCTCTAATTAAAACCTTCCTTCGCCTCTGCGCCGGGGCTCCCCCGGCCAGATACGGGAAAACCCAATTTTTTTTCTTGAGGTGGGACCCTCCCCCCTGTGGGGGGGGCCGGGCGCTGACTCCCCCCAAAAAGGGGCCCAAAAGGGCAAGCCCCCCTCACTTGCGGGTTTTTTTTCCTTCAAAAAATTTTTTTTTCCTCGCTGAAAGGAATTTACTCTGCCCGGGCGACCGGGAGTTACTGGCCTTAAAGGGCGGGCTCGGGAAGAGGGGGCGGTATCCGGGAAGGGGGCTCGTCACCCATTCAGAAATTAAAACCGACCATAAAAACCTGTTTAAAATCTCCAGACTGCCCCAATCACGGGAAGAAAAATCCTAAACAAACCCAAAGCCTAAAATATAAATTTTTAAAATATAAACCCATAAAAAGATGCGAAAAACGCATCAAATCTATCTTATTTTCAAAATTAAATCTAAATAAACATTCATCCCCCCTAATATTCCAACTTTTAATTCCTTAATTGGGACCAAGTAAATTTTTTCCCGAAAGGACCCCCAAAGTCCCTTTGGGCTCCCCCTATTAATACTAAATGTTTTTCCCAAGGGACAAACCAAAAAAGTTGGCAAAAAAAAATTTTCTAACTGTCTTTAAAGATACTTTAAATAAAACAACCAAAAACAGTATCACTTTTCCTTAGGTTCCTTACCAAGTATCCAAGACTCACAACCCCACTGAAAAGGGGGACACGGGAAAATTTTTTTCCTTTTTTCCCTCCCCCTTAAATTTAAAAGGGGCCCAAATAGTTAATAAAATTTGCCCCTGTAGGAAACAAAAAGAAAGCACATTTATAAACCCAATCATTTTAAAGATACATAAAACCCTTATCCTCACGCTTTTCCCCACCCCCCCCAGGGCGGGCCGGGGTTCATAAAGGAGGATTCTCGGGGGAAAAAATTGCATTGACTCAAGATAAAAAATTTCCCCTTTGATAAACGGATTTTCCTATGTCTTGTATCCCATTTTAAAAATGATTTCAAAAGTCCGCTCTTTAAACCGGGCCGTAAAGGGGGCACTCGGCTCTTTAAAACTGCTATTTGCCCCTTTCCCCCCGGCATACAGCAAATACCAAGCAACCAGCCTCCTCGTCGGGGCCCCTGCGTCGGTATTCGATGTTTTTCCCAAATCGCCACCCGCATCCCGCCACTAGAAAAAAAGGCCCCAAATGGCAACCAACACCACTCAAATGCGCGTGCGCCCACCGGCCCAAATCATAAAGCCACGGGCGCTTTGCGCCATACTTTCCCGGGCAAAAACCTTCGACCAGCATAGGATTGTGTGTCACAATGCAAAACAACACAAATTCCCTCATAATTTCCTAAAGGTTTGCTATCGGGGGGCAGATTTCCAACCCCTATCTCCCCAACTGGCACAATTTTAATCCCGGGGTTGGGTTTATGCCCCTCCCACCCCCCCTGGGGGTTCTCAAAACCCCCAAATAATTAAGCAAAAATATAAACTAAAAGGGAAACAGAAATACATTTATAAAAATTAAATTCACATCTGGGGGGTTTAAATAAAAAACCTAAAAAATTTTTCCCCCAGGGAAGTATAAAAATTGAGAAAATTTATCCCCAAATCATGGGCGTAATAAAACCCAAAACATACAATCTAAAAGTTTAAAACTTAAAAAGACATAGAAAGACATCCTTTTAAAGCAAAAAAAAAATTTTGAATCAATATAATGCAACAATAATAATAATTTCCGGGGTCAAGGATTAAACAATTCCCCCAAGATAAAAATAATAATATCCTAAAGGGGGATTATGCCCAGATAAAACACAAATTTATTTAAAACCCACCAAGTTTCCAGAGAAAAGTTTGATATATGTATAAAATTCAGATAAAAAAAACCAAAATTTTAGAAAACTCATTAAGAACCCCCAGCAGCAACGTTTTTTATTCCCCGGAAAAGCCAAATCGTTTTCCCCAACAAAATAAATTTTTTTTCAAGAAATTCCCTTTAACTTAAGTTAATTTATCTTCTCCCTACACAAAAACATCAGACTCGAGGAATTTTCCCCGTTTTCCAACCAAAAAGCCGGGAAAGGGGTACACCGGGCCCTTTTTCGAACTCCCCCCAGATGTTCACCAATACGGATTTTTTAATTGTCCCCGTCGTCTTGCCTATATACAGTTTTTTCCCCAACCACAGTTTACACAGATAGACAAAAACCCCGGGTACAGCAGATTTAAAATTCCAAAGAATTACATAGAACTTTCCCCGGTCCCCCAGGGCTTTTTAAACTCCCTTTCTGACAAAACAAAACTTAAAAAAAATTTGCATCTTCCACATCTAAAAAACCCAACGGTTTTTTTTCAAACCCGTTCCGTTGGGGGTTTTGGGGGACGTATAATTTGGCCCGTGAATCAGCCCACTCTCTCAAAAGACCTTCCTCTTCTGGGATGTTCATTTTAGGTTTTTTTAGAAAAAAAAAGGGCAATCAGCTAAACTTTATCAAAATCAAATATACCCCCAAAAATTCCGCAAGGGTCCTCAAACACATCATTGTTTCTTTGTCAAAGTGCCTATTTCCGTAACGAAGGCAGGTAGGGGGATCCGCTGGACCAAACCCCAAGCGATGGGGTAAGCCGAACCCAGGGGGCGAGTCTAAGAGAACCCTGTTTTCACCAGAGGGCCCCCCGCAAAACGGGGTGGGTTGCTGCGGCGGAGAACTACCAAAGGTCGCCCCACGCCCTGCTTGCTTGGGGGTTTTGGGAGCCAAGGCAGAGCGAGGGTTACAGAATCGGAGCGTAGGCGGTCCGGGGAAAAGGCAAGAGGTTCCCGGGGAGGGGCCCAAAAAAAAGGGTTTTGTTTGGGCAGGAAACAGACGAAAAAGGTTAAAAGGTAAAAACGGAAGTCAGACACCAGGCACTAGAAGCTTTCTTTTTTAAGGCAGTAACCACTAAAGAATTTTTCAAAGGTGACCCGGAAAGGGAAAAAGGGTTTAAAAAGGGGGGCACCTGCCAGTCTTAAAACCCAAAAAGGGCGTTTTCGGGGCCCCTTTAAAAACCCCCCAAGCCGGGCGCCGCGGGGGGGGGCCTAAGGCGCGGGCAAAGCGCACGCCGGCCGGGCCCCGGAAAGGAAAAGGGAAAGGGCTCAGGAGCCCCAGGGAAAAAAGGGGGGAAACCCGGGGACCCCCCACCCGCGGGGACGGGAGGGACCAGGGGGGAGCCCGACGGGGTGAAAAGCCCAACGGTTTTTTTCCCGCAACCCCCGGCGAGGGCTCGGGAACCACCCCCTGAAAAGTACCCCCCCCCCAGGCCCCCTCCTCCTTCAGGGTTTGGAGGAAGGGCAACACCCCGACCGCGGGGCCAGGGAAAAGTTCTCCTCAGGGGTCCCAAATCTCTCCCCCCCGGGCCGAATCCCTCCCCAAACTACCTAAAAAATTGTCGTTTTCCCCCCAACGACCCCCATAGCCCCAAAATCTCTTTGACCGGGAAATTTTTGGAGGGGTTCGGACTCAAAGGGGAGGGGGGGACAAAATTTTTCCCGGAAAAAGCGGGTTCCCCAAAACCCCACGGGCTTCAGGGGGGGATACATGAAAAAAAATTAGGGATCCGCAAGTGGGAGGGGTCGGGGCTTATACGCCACTGGATTAATACGGGGCCCCGGATTTTAAAGGGGCCTAGGAACGCGGGGGCCCAAACTTGAAAATGGGGTTTTTTAACCCCCGAAAATATTTTTGGGGGAAAAGCCACACTTTTTCTCCAGGGGTAAAGGTTGGAAGCTTGGGTTTTTTCTTTTTTGCCCCCCTGGGGGCCCTTTATACGGCGGCAGCAAGCGGGAGGGGCTGACGAGTCCGCTCCCAGATGCCAGAAAAGGGTTCCCTGGAACCCCGGGCATCCAAAAGAGGGAAACCCCGGAAGAGGGCAAGGGAGAGGAAGGGGGGGAATTCCCGACCAAAAAACAATAAAAAAAAGGGGGACCCCCCCCGAACCCCCCCAAACCAGGAGGTTTTTAAGAAAAATTTGGGCCCCAAAGGGAGGATGTTTGGGCCAGTCCCTCCTGGGGGAGCATAAACAAAGTGGGGCCGGGAAAATAACCTGCCCATAATCTTGGGTTTACTCTCTCTACCTTGGGCCCTTTTGAAATTTCGGGGGGAAAAAACGAAGAAAAGTCCAAACTCACCCGCAATCGGGAGCAGGGGTGCCCCCAGAACTTTGGGCACGAACTGGGAAACCCCCCCAATCAAAAACGATGTGCTGGGGCAGGCCGTGCATTTCCCGGGAAAAAATTTGGGAAAGGGAAAAGGGGGCAAAGGGTGCGGAAGGTAACCCCGGGGATTGGGGGGGAAGTTCGACATCTTTTTGGAAAAAAATATCCGTAAAGACCCAGAAACAAAGGTGTTGCCCGAAGAATGGGAAAGGGCTTTTATGAAATCCAAACGCCACATGGGAAAAAAACCCTGGAACACTGGGCCCTAGGCAGGGTCCCCAGGGAGCCCCGAGGGCCGCGGGGGGGCACCTTAAATTTCCGGGGACAAGTAGCACAGGCATCCACAAAAACCAAAAATATCTTTTGCCCGCCCCCGGCCACCATAGAACCGAGAGATCAACTGGAAAGATCTACGGGCCCCCCCGGATGTCCTGGCCCCAAAAAGGGGCAAATGGGCCCCCAATTCCCGGGTTTTCCCTTTCGCGCGATGGGGCCCAACCCTAGGTCCCTTTCCCCGGAAAGGTATCTGCCCGAAAAAAGAACAGGTGGGGCTGGGATCAGGGCTTTTCCCGGGGGTATTTAGGGGGTTGGTGGCGGGGGCCCTCTCCGGTTTACGTCGGGTGCGCGGAAAAAAGAGCACTGCCCTAAGTTTTTCTCGGCAGGGGGAAAATGGGGTCCGGAAGTCAAATCTGGAAAAAAAAAGAGACCCCAGTTGGGTTGCCGAGGGTTGATTTCCCCTGGCCGACTGGGGGTAAATGAAAATTTTTTGGGATCATATAAAACCCCCCAAAAAGGAAAAAACCCAGCTCCCTCCAGAAGAGCCGCCACTCTTCCAGGCCCCCCTTGATAGCGAGCAAATTCCCCGGTTCCCCCCAAAACAAAATTTCCTCTTTTGCCCACGAGGGAAATTCCCTTTTGGGGAAAAAAGGCCCCAAAGGGGACGGTTTCTTTTTTCCCCTTTGGGGGCCCTTTTTGAGTTAAGGGCAAAAAACTCCGGCCCCCCACCGAAAAAGGGCCCTCCACTTCCCCGAGGGGAAAAAGGCCTTTCTCAGGATCGGGCGGACAAAATAGGACGGGAAACCCAAAGGGTGACTTCAAATTTCCCAGAAGGCTCTTTTGCCCGGGTGGTGGCCAAAATTTTGGATTTGCCTTCCTTTCCCGGTGAGAACCACAATTGGAGCCACCATTTTAGAGAAGTTTGGGGGATAAAACCCGGGCCGATTAAAAATTTGGCAAAGCCCAAAAAACGTTTTATGGGGTCGAAGTCCAACAGGTTTGTGGCCATTTCCAAAATAGCAGACAGCTTAGTGGGATCCACTCAGGCCTCGGTCGGAGACATGTAACCGAAAGGAAAAAGGGAAAACTGGGTTTTTTGGGGAAAAACGCACTTCTCTTTAAATTGGCGTACAGGGGGTTTTCTGCGAAGGCGTTGCAGGGCCCGGCGCACCTGTTTATAGATTTGGGGCCGGAGGTCAGGGGAGAAAACCCGAAATTTCGTCCAGAAAAACAAAACACACGTGTTTGGAAACAGAAACCCTTAAAATGTCGTTTTCAAATCCCAAAAACCGCCCGGGGGGAATTGGGACAGAACCGAATTGGGATTAACCCGGGAAATTTAAAATGGCCGGCACCCGGATTGAACGCCGTCTACCCCTCATCTCCCCTCACGGGCCTGATGAGATTGTATGCCCCCCCGCAGGTCCCAAAAATTTTAAAAAAGGGAAATTGGCTCCCTGTAGACGGTCCAAAAAGTTCCGTAATTAGTGGCAACGGGTACCGGTTTTTAAAGGAAAAACTGGTTTTAGGCCTCGGAGCGATTCAAAGGGCGGTAGAACCATCCTTCTTCGTAAAGAAGAAAAAACCCCCGGCCCGGCGGGTGATTAGGATTTGCGTAAAAAGCCCTTTTGCAGGTTTCCACGGGAAAAAGCCGACATGGCCTGATTCTCTGGCTGGACAAAAAGGGTAAACTCTACCCCGTGGAAAGGGCCCGGCCCAGGAAAGGAAAGGTAAAAGGGAAAAGTCATAGGGGCCAAAGAGGAAAGGGGTTCGGCCTGTTTTTTTCCCAAAAAAAAAAAGTCCACGTAGTCCCCGGGATTCAGCGGGGAAAAACCCGGCAGGGACCTGTTAAAGACAAAGAGGGGGAATGGCCCCCGGAAACCCTTTGGGAACGAGAGAAAAAAGCATTTTTGGCCCGTCGGGGCCCCAGCGTAGAAACCCCTCCGTTTTTTTTCCGTCGGGGGTTTTTGGGGGGATGGGGCTGTTTTCCACGGGAAAACCCAAGAAAGGAAAAGCGGAGGATGAAACCCGGGGGGGGAAATAGAAAAGGGGATCTCCCCTTGTGTTGGCCCCCACGTGGGGAACAACGGCCCGGGGCACGTAACCCCAAATTTGGGCCCCACTAAGTAGGGGTCCCCCCACTCACGGAGGAAACATCAGGGGGGTTCTCCCCGACGGGCCCCCGGAAAGGGGGATACTTTTGGGCACCCAGGGGGGGCATGAATAAAGTTCCCACGGAAACCAATTTAAAAAGTGGGGGACCCGAAAAGGGGAATCCGGAACCCGATGAAACCTCAACCCCCCCCTAAATAAGGGGGTGGAGAGGAAATTTTCCAAAAAAACCCCGGGGATGCCTCTCCGACATAGCCTAGGTTCGGGCGTTTCCCCGCCGGGTGTGGGCGAAAACGGGCAACCCCCTTGCGGGAAAAGGGTCCGGGCCCGGCACAGTAAAAGGGGAAAAAACTTTTTCTTCCCCAAAGGCGGGGCAGCTCCCGGGTTTGGACAAATTCCCGGGCCCTTGCAAAATGGGTCTTCACTGGTAGGAAAAATAAAAGCGCAGCTTTGGGTCTTTGGGGCACCGGGGCCAGCCCAAACCCGAACGGCGTGGTCGGGGAATAAAGTTCCCCGGGGTATTTTTTTCTTTTCCCCTCGGGGGGGAAAACGGGAAAAACGAAACCAGTGGCAAGGGGGGACCATTTCCCCTAAAGAGGGCGGGATTTCTCTGGCCCCTAAGGGGCCCTTTAACCCCCTGGGCCCACAGGGCCCCTTTTTAAAAATGGCACATAGGGCGGCTTCCGTTCCAGGTCCCCGCTCCGACGGGCCCGGGCCGGAAACGAAAATGCGTAGTCGCCGACAGAGGGAGTCACCCTGGCGAAGGTTTTAAAAGCGGTTTTTTCAAGGGCCGGGGGAAACCCGTCCCCTCTTCAAAGACACTGCGGAACCTGGAAAGGAAAAACCTTTGGGCCGTCGTCACCCCCCAAACCCCCCCCGGTCCCCGAGAGGAGTGGCCCAAGCTAGAGCCTTCCCGGACAGGGAGACTGAAACCCCGAAGGCCCCCTTTTGGGGTGTTTATTGGGGGGAAATTTACCGGCCATCAATTTAAAGGCCCCAGCAAATGGGGAAATAAATCCCCTGCAAAAGTTTTGGATCCCCTTCAAACATTTTCGGGTAAATGGTAGGCCCAGCCGAGAAGTCCCCCCGGTTTCTTGGGGGAGGCGCGGGCCCCAGGAGGGGGTGTCGGGGGGCTGTTGATTTTTGCCGGGGCTGGGTGCCGCAATGGCGGACAACTGGTTTTAGCTGCTGGGCTTGTTGCGGGTAGTTTTTTTGTGTGCTGGGGCCACTATCGCCGTTTAGATCCGGTTTTCCGGGCAGAGGTTTCCTTGGCGGGATCCATGGCCGGAAAAATTTTTGTAACGAAAGGGAGGGGAGTGGATCCGGGTGGACCCCGCAAGCGATGGTGTAAACCCTACCAGGGACGGAGTCTAAGTAAAAACCCCCCGGTTTTTCACCAAGCCCGCCGCAAAGCGGGATTTGGGCTTTTCTTTCGGGGGAGAAACTACCAGGGCGCCCCACTGGCGTACTTGCTTGCGGTTGGGAGCCAAGGCAAGGGGAGGGAAAAGAATCGTGAGACGTAGGGGAAACGGGGAACCCGCAAAAGGTCAAAAGGGGATGGGGGCCAAAGGTTCTGGTCAGGAAAACAGGAGCGAAGAGGTACGGGTACAAAAGGAAGTTTTAAAACAAACGAGGCACTAAAAAGCTTTCTCTGAAGGGATTTAAAGCACTAAAAGTTCCGGCAAAGGGACCCGGAAGGGAAAAGGGTTAAATAGGGTCCCCCTGCCCGTTTTTAAACCAAAAAAGGGGCGAAATGGCCCTTTAAAACCCGAGAGCCGGCGCGGGCCATAACGCCGGCCCGGGGCCCGGGGGACGGAAGGACTCCGGGGCGCAAAGGGGGTAAGGGGGAAGCCGGGAACCCGGGGGCCCCGCGGGCAGGGGAGGGGCCCGGGGGGAGCCCGAAAGGGGGACGGGACTTGTGCCCCCACCCGGGCAATTTTCCTAAAGGGGTTTCTCCCTTTTCTAAGGGCCCCCCGGTTTTAAAAAGAAAGGGGTTTCCCGTCACTCCCCAGTGCATTCTTAAAAAGCTTTGGTTTTCAACAAATGAAAGGGGGATATTTCCCTTTTTTCCAGGGAAACCACTTTGAGATCACTTTCCTGTTGATAAAAAATCTTTTAACCGAGCAGTTTTCCCACTATTTTTAAGAATTTTACCTTTTTGGGGATGCCTTTTTTTAGTTTTTTAGGGGAAAAAGAAACCCCCCCGCAGGAAGGCTATTAGTAGCCTCCCTTTTCCCAAGAGTCCAAGGGGTTTTTTAAAAAACCCAGATCATCCCGAAAATCCCCAGATCCAAAAAACCCAAATTTTTGAAAATAATTTTATTTTCTAAAGTAAATTTCCCCCCAATCTCATTAGTGTTTTAAAAACCCGTTTAAATTCTCTAAACGACCCTCCCTTCCCTGCCACAGATGAAGACGCCCCTCTAAAAAATCTGCCCCATTTAAAAGAAAACTTTTTTTGGGTTAAAAACCCTCCATCTCCTCTTTCCCAACACCAGGGCCCTCTTCCCCCCCACCCAGGGGAACGATTTTTATACGTGGGAGCGCCCTTTTGGGGTTTCCCAAGGCAAATACCCCCTGAGTTTGGGGGTAGAAAACCCCCGGGGGGTTTCCCAAGAGGAAAATTTAAAAAAAAGGGGAAGTATAAAAATTTCCCAAAAGTTCAAGAACCAAAATTTTTTTTAAAGTTTTTCATTTTCCAGACTGCTCAATTCTTTAAAACCAAAGGGCCCGGGCTCGTGGTCCCCCTTCTTTTTTTCCCCCAAAATTTTAAATTTTTTCATTAAAATTTTCCCCCCTTGGGGGAAAAAAAAGTCCCAAAGGGGGGGACCCCTCCCCCCTTTTCCCCTGCTTTAGATGTACTTGGGGGACCCAGTCCACTCCCCCGGCACATTATCCCTCCAGAACGGGTCAACTCGCCGCGCCGTTGACCTACAACTCATTCCCCCATGGCAAGACCCTACCCGTCCACTCTTCGGGGAAAAAATATTTTCATTTGGGTTTTATTGCTCCCAATTGGCGGGGCACCCGGGGTTGCGAGGCCTGCCCCTCATCTCCGTTTCTATTTGGGGCCGGGCCACCGGGATGTTCATGAGTTTGTGGGTCCTGCGTTTCCGGCCCCGGGAAAACAAGTCTCCTCGTCTCAAACCGGCGGGTCGCTCCTTCTCTCCCATCCCCCACTGTCCTTGGGACCAAGTGGCCATGGATTTTACACGGATCTCCTCCTTTTCCCCTGGCAACACGTGACTGGGTGGTTTAAACCGGTTTTCAAAGATGTCCCCCCTTTTTTTCCTCTCCGGTTGCCCCCCCCCCCCCCTCGCCTTGCCATCTATTTTTTCTAAATATTTTTTTTTGGGGTGATGGCCCCTCGGGACATAGTGTCCCGGGCCGGGGCGTTTAATTTTTCTCCAATTTCTGGGCTCCCTCGCAACCAACTACAAATGAAAATGGACTTTTTTAGCCTACCCCCCCCAGCCAATGGGCAGTAGAGGAGTAAACCAGACCTAGGTTGTACCTGCGCCACTTGCTCCCCGGGGCCCCCGGTTATTGGTCCAGTTTGCCCCGGGCCGAGTTTTCCTATAACTATTTGGACTCAGAGTTACGGAGCTGCCCTTTCTTTGTCTACGGGGAACTCCCCCCCACCCCTCCCCCTTTATGGCCCTCGGAGGTCCCCGCGTGGAGGACTTCCGGACCTGACAGCTATCTGAAACGACGCACCATTCTCTATCCAGGCTTCCCTCGTACCAAGGGGACAACCCACAAAAAAAAAAGAAGCCTCCCCCAACCTTCTCCCGAGTGAAAGGGGTTTGGGTTGTCGGCTAAATATATACATTTCAAGGGTTTCCCAAATATAAGCTGGGTAACCCCTTCCCGGGCCCCTTCGGGTGCTTAACGCATTAATCCGTAGCATACAAGCTCCGCCTTTCCTTTCCCCCTAGAGGGTCCAGAAATCCTTTCCCGTCTCTCTTCTAAAACCGGGGGCATCCTAAACGCTTCTCTCGGACTTTCCTCCCCCCCTGGGCCGATCCACCGATGTCTTTACGGTAAAGGAATTCTATAAGAAGAAACAAGGGAAGCGTTTTTTTTCATTGACTGGGAAAAGGGTTTGGGGGCCCCAAGAGAGGTCCTGGGAGCCCAAGAAAATTTTTTTGGATCGTAAAATCATTCAGAGTTTCCCCCAGGCCAGAAAGAGGGGAGGCCCCAAGGGGGGGGTTTTCGTCCGGGTGGGCCGCGACCCCGTCCCGGGGCGGGGCACCCCTGGTCCCCCAACGAGCGGGACCCCCCCCCCGCATGTCGGGGGGGGGGCCCCTCACCCGGCCGGCCATCACCCCCTACTTACCCGGGCCCCCATCCTGTTGCGCTCCCCCAAACCCCCGGCCGCGCCCCGATCTCTAAGGGGGCGCGTGCCGCTCTGTGAAATTTAAAGGACCAGTGCACCAGTAATTGGGTATTGCCGGCACTGCCCCTTTTTTTAAGCCTGCCCCTTCCCGGGGCTTGTTGCCGAATCTTAGTGCCATTTTTTGCCCCACTGAGAAAGCGTTTCCCAACCGTTTCTAAAAAACCGGTTACCCTACCTTAGCTTCCCCTTCCTCACCACGCATTTTCCGCCTTCCCCACCTACTGCCCGTCCACGACCCGAACCATTTCCGCCCCTGTCCTGACCTTTGCTGTCCCCCACTACGACCTGCCGACGATTTTGCACCACGCTATAGTTTGGGCTGCCCCCAGCAACAATCCACTCAGGTAACGACCTGGTAACTCCGCCGCACAAGTCCATCCCCTTTGCGGCGGGCTCCCGGTGAAAAAAGGGGCCAACTTGATTCCGTTCCCGACTGGGTTCACCATCGCTTGCGGGGGTCCAGTGGGTCCCTTCTATGTCCGGATCGTGACATACGGATAATAAAAGGGGTTTTTCCCTATAAAATCAACAGCAATTACTACAAATTTCGTATGGAAAAAAAATACAGATGGGTCTTTCAAAAAAAAATGGCCTGCCCAAATGAAAAAAAACCTAATATATTGTTAAGGGTAATAAAAGGGTTTTTTTGCATA
>JAODAL010070764.1:0-15795 GCA_025379985.1 Phyllomedusa bahiana | reverse complement strand
AAGAAAAAAAAAATGGAGGCCAAATTGGGGCATGTTACACGGCTTAAAATGGGACGTATTTCAGTCCGTAATTAGTGCCGGAGTGCGCAAATTACGGCTGGAATTACGTCCAGTCATTACGGTAATCCACAGTTCTCATAGAGAACTATGAATTACGTCTCCTCTTTGCTCGGCGAATACGCCGCGGGGGGAGATAAGTGACATGTGAATTACCAGCGGTGTTATACGCGCCGCTGATAATGAAAGTCTATGGGCCGGCGAGGTGCCGGCTCTCCGCTCCCGCCCTCGCTCCTGCCCGCCCCCGTCCCCACGGCGTAATTGCGGGGCGTAATTACGCTCCGCAAATAATCCGTGTGAACCCAGCCTTAGACACAAATAACAATATAAAACAGAAATTGCATGGACCAGCAAGGACAGGAACAAGACTGGGACCACTGGCAAGAAACGCAGACAGACTGGAAATACAGGGACAAAAGCAGGAATAACACTGACAACAAACACGGTTAGGAACACAAGCAAAGCAGGAATACAGCAAGGAACTAGGCAAACAAACAGTAACCAAATAGGACTAGACAGACAGACAAGACAGAATGACCAGAGCCAGATGAGTACAGAGACTTAGCCCTGGAGTGTGTGGGAGGGGTTTGACTTATAACCCACAGGTGCATAGGGGATTGGCAGAGAAAAACCAACCCTGCTGCAACTCTGTGGGAATAATATGAGCAAGATGTGGCCGCAGCTTCCTATAGAACAAGAGGGAGATAGGCCAGTATGGGGAAAGGTTGCATAGGGACCGCAAACAAGAGAGAAGGCAAGCAGCAGACATTGGTGTGACAAATACCAGTGTCTTCTAATATGGCAGAGAGGCCCTTGAGTACTCTCCAGAACCAAGGTCTGTGTGTAACTGCTACCTAGGAACCCCCTATGGCTATGCCCTGAACATAAAAGCTAAAAGTCATAGAACAGACCTAGTCAACATATGGCCCACAAAACTAGATTCAAAGGGACGGAGATTGTGCAAACACCATCCACAAATGGGTGTTCCCAGGCAGTCCACAGGCGTTCCTTAGGCTAGAAAGAGTGGGCTATGTTATATTTTGACTTCCAACTCATGCCAAGTTGTGCAGATCTGTTATAGAAGTTAGGTCTATTTTCTGAAGTCTATTATGGGATCATGCATAATACTGATGTCTCCTTATATGACAAAGAAGCCTTTGAGCCCCCTCAGGAACCAAGGCCTTGCCATAACTGCTGCCTAAGCAGCCCTATGGCTATACCTTGATTATTAAAGCTAAATGTCATTTAAGTTAGTCTATTTTTGATACTATGTATGAAGTGTAATGCTTGTTAGCGACCTGTGCATACAGTATGAAGTTAATTGAAATGATGTAGCTTTTAAAAAATAAAATGATTGAAAAAGATTAATGAAAAGATAAATGTTGGGGCACAATGATAATACAGTCAATTTAGATTGGCCTAAGAAATTGGTGTTCTCTCTTATGTTCTACTACTTATGCATTATTTCTTTTTACTTTTACAAGTTAAATCTAAATGTAATTTGGTTTAATGGGGCATGGTGCCATGTGCTCCTCTATGGCCCTATACTGCCCTCTGCTCTATGGTACCATTTTCTATATTTTGCTTTGAAAATCATTATCTATGTTCGCAGATTTAGTGTTATTTTTGTTTACTTCCTTCCATCTTCGAATGCAGCTGATTACAGCGCATACATACGATCATGAAATGTTAATCAAACATCGCAGGGGCATCGTCTGACTCCATCTCACAAACTGCAGATTACATTCCTCAAAGTCTCAATCATGTAAAACATGTTTGTGTTTTATATGCTAAGGGAGCCACGAGACAATTTTGTAATGATTTTTCTCTGATCCCGTTGCAGAAATTCTTTAGTACTAGTTCCAAATAAAGACTATGATTTTTGTAAAAAAAAATAACACTTGCAATGACAATTCAATTTTTACATGTAGCGGTATAAATTTAAAGGGGTTGTCTTACAAAAAAGATTAGCTTTAAACATATGGGGAAACAGAAAATTTAAAGGCTTCCCCAAGTATAGTGCTTTTTTTTTTTTTTTGGCTTTGTTGAGGAGATAAGTTAGAAAATTATCAACTTGAATCCCAAACGGTTTCTTGGGTTTTACCGACCCCCCCCCTCTCCTTAAATTGTTTTCAAATTGATAGAGGGAGTGTTTATCATCACCACAGGTCGGGGGCACATAAGACCCAACAGTTGGGAGTGTGTTATCTCAAACCCAAAGGGGAGTGTAATTGAGTACAGAGAATTTTTAGACATAAAAAAAACCCAAAAGTTTTTTACAAGTTTTCCCTGGGTTCAGACCCAATTTAAAAGAGCTGTAAATAATATGGGGGGCCTGATGTCCCAAATTCAATGTTTTTATAAAAATTTCCCCGGGGCCCGAATAAGGAAAAAAAAACAGGATGCTAAATTAAAAGGCTGCTTTTGGTGTGTGAAACTGAATAGTGGGAGAAAACCCCTTTTTAAAAGCTCTTAGGCCCAAAGAAAAATTCTGAAAAAGGGGCCCCCTAAAAACCCCAATGCTACCTTTTCCCTTTAATGGGGAAAAATTTTAACCTTTGTGGGTGCCTCTTTTCTTATCAGGAACATTTTTCCCTTTTGAGCTAAAACCTGGAGCCTTTTCTTTTCTTGGGCCCAAACCCGGGTATTCTACTCTGAAATGATGGAGGGAAAAACCCCCCAAAACAGCTATCTACGATAAATATCTGGTTGGCTAAAAACCCCTTTGAATTGCAGTGCTCGTGGGGTTGGATGTAAATTGAGGAATGTTTCATCCAATATAGACCCAAATGCAGAATGTTAGCTTATTCCCCATAAGCCTTTTGGGAATATATGTAAATTTCAGTAAAAGCAACTAAGGGGTGGTTAGATTCCACAAAATGATTTGGGCCCTTCCCTAAAAAGGGGAATGTTTTTCCCTTGGGACGAAAATGTGGCTGTAAGTGGATTAGTGTTGGGGGGGAAATTCGATTTTAAAAACAATAAAATTCCTTACATGGTGTGATGCCTGCTTTACGTACACTATAGAAAAAAATTTTGACTATTAAAAAAACAAATATTGGGGGGGGCCCAAAAGCCAAGTCAGGGTAAAGGTTTTGTACAGAAATTATTTTCCCCTATGAAACCCCCAGCGCCCCAAAAAAAAACCCAAAATTTGGTAAGGAAAATGCTGTTTTAAATTTTATTGCACATGCACCACCAGAAATTTCATTCAAATTTAAAAAATTGTATCCTAGAAAATAATTTTATTAAACACTGGGCCCTCTTAAATTTTTTTCTTTTTGTACACTATTTGCCCCTTGGAAGTTATTATTTTTTTATATAATTTATCCCCCGAAATTTTTAAAATTACACACTGAACCCCTTAAAATTTTTATAATGAATATTGTGCCCTTGATAAAAAATTTTATTACAAATTGTGCCCCCCTGAAAATTTTTGTACCCCCTTTTAACCAAACCCGAAAATTTTTTACACTCTGTTAAACCCCCAAAATTAAAAAATTACATTTCTTTTTCCCTTCTGAAATGGGATTAAATTTTACTGCTCTCAGCTTCTTAAACTCTAGGGAAAAGGAAGGGGGGTTTCTTCCCCCCCCCAGTGGGTTGGGCATTATCACCAAAAGTCACTGTTCATGTGGTCCAGGACTCCCCCCCCCCCCCCTCTGTCTGGTCCCACATTTCAAGTGGGCTCTCCCTATAAAATTTTTTTTGTTAAAGGGCCCGTATCATACACAGGTGCATTCAATTTTTAGGTGAGGCCTGTTCTCTTTGCCTTTACAGTGGAGGGTTTTTTTACGTTGAAAATTTGCCCTTTCCCCTTTGGGAACCCCACAGTTTTCCCTTCTTGCAGGAAAAGGGCAGGGATCGACACACGATTGTGCTGTTTCCTGGGTTTTCAGAAGCCCTGCAAATGTTATTTGGTTTTCCCTTTGGCTGTGCAGAGTGAAAAAGTGGCCCGGGCCCCTTTCTTTGCGGGGGAAAAAGGAAAGGGAAAGGCCCCAAACTTCATGAATAAGGCCCCCCGGGGGGCCTGACAGAAGTAAATGGCTTCAGCTAGTGAAATTTCAAGGAGGAGGGGTCCCCACCAGCCTGGAATCAGTTTAAACAAAAAAAGAAGATAAGGAAAACCGGGAATACAAGACGCTTTGTAATGACATCTAATTTTTCCCAAAATTACTTGTTTTCAATGCCCCTTTTTTAAGACCCCTTTAATGAAATGATAAAACCCCTTTTAAAAGTGAAAAAAGCCTGGCTTTACTTTAATGATTGTAGTAAAAAAATGGGTCAGGCCCCGGCCCCGAAATGGTGACCCCGACTACTCCCTTATTTAAAAGGTTTGGGGGAAATTTGATGTTTTTTTACCCTTTTTGCAAAAAATGGTTGGGGGAAAAATAAATGGCAACTGCATCAGTGGTTTCATGTGGGATAAGTGTCCATTTATGGAAAATTTTGTTTTGTATGTGTGTGTGTATGTGATTGTATTTCCCGGTGTGGGTGCAATTTTGTAACATTCCCTTTGCCTAAAAATGGTTTGATGTGTCCAGTATGTGGTTCCCGGAGGTGCGGATTTGTCCAAAGGTAGGAAAGGTCCACAGGAGAATAGCGGGGAAAACCCCCGGTGAGCCCCCAAGATTTGGAAAAACCTGGGGTTGTTTTTTAACTGGGATTTTTACATGTCCCGGGGGAGGCAGAAAAAGGGAAAGAGAGGCAAAGAAGCAAGAGGAAGAGTATAGGGAGGCATGTACAGTCATTTAAGTAGCTTAGGGTGGGCCCCCTAAAAAAAATCTCCACCGGGGGGCCCAAAAAAAACCGCTTTAAAAAGGGGGGCCCCCAGAATCAACCCCCAACCCGGAGCCCTTGGGGACCTCAGTCCAAACCCCTGGGGAATGTCCCCATGTTGTGGGGGGTGTTTGCATTTTGTCTAAAATGGGGGTTTGTTTTGCGGGGCCCCCACTGCCATAGGGGGAAAACCGGGCATTTGCCCCGGGGGGGCCGCTTGGGTCGGGCCGCGGGCTTTGGCTCGGATCCCCCGCCGAGGAGGACGGTGTTCCCCCCCGGCGGGCCCCGAGTGCCGGTCTGTGGCGCGCTACGGGGCCCCCAAAAGGGTCGCATCAGGGGACCGGCCCCCCTGTGGCAGGGGGCCGATGGGCCCCCCCTCGAAAAAACGGGCTGCCGGGGCCGGGTCAAGACCCAGCCATGCAGCCATCAGGGGCCGCCCCCTGCACCGCGCGGTGAAGCAGGGGCCCCGGGCGGGGGTACTCGGGACTCTAAACCCGTCTTTCAGCTCCCGGGGGGCCGGGGGGAAGGCGCGCGATGTAATAAACGTCATGCGGCCTGCTCCCCCCGGCCCCCGCCCCTCTGAAGTGAGGGGCCCAAACGGCCCCGGAAAGGGTAAAAAAAGGGGAGGGGGACAGAAGGTGTCCGGGGTGGGGGTATTAGTTTTTTTTTTTTTTTTTAACCCTTTTTTACTGCCCCTGGCTGCCTAAATCCCTCTGCCCTGGCTATTTTCTGCCCCTGCCCTGCCCTGGCTATTTTTACTTCCCCCTCCCCTGGTATTTCCCTGCCCCTGCCCCTGGCTTTTATACGGGCCCACTGCCCTGCCCTGGCTTTATACTCCCCCTTGCCCGGGCTATTTACTGCCCCTGCCCTCCCCCCCAAGGGGCTATAAAAACTCCCCCTCCCCTGGCTTTTTAACTGCCCCTCCCCTGACCGGTATATACTGCCCCCCCCCGGGGCCCTTGCCTATACTCCCCCTTTCCCCTTTGCCCTGGGCTATATATTCCCCCCTGCCTGGTCCCTTTTTCGCCCCGGGCCTGGCTCCTAATTTTTTCCCCCTTGCCCTGGCTTTTACACCCCCCCTTTCCCCCTCCCCCTGGTTATATACTCCCCGGGCCCTCCCCCTTGGCTATTTTAGGGCCTCTGCCCTGGCCTATACTCCCCCTTGCCCTGGCTATTTACTGCCCCTCCCCGGCTATTTACTTCCCCTGCCCTGCCCGGGGCTATTTCTCCCCCTCCCCCATGGCTTTTTTATGAGCCCTGCCCTGGCTATATGATCCCCTCCCCTTTGGCAAACTGATACCCTGCCCTGGCTTTTATGATGCCTGCCCTGGAAAACGAAAACCTGCCCGGGGCCCCCCAAAACCCCTCCCCCTTGGTTTTGATGCCCTGAATGGCTACCGTTCCCCTGCCTGGCTTTATGTTTCCCCTCCCCGGGGGCTATTTTAATGCCCTGCCCGGGCCCAAACCGAAAACCCTGCCCTGGTTTATGATCCCCTTTTTCCCCCCATGGCCCTACCTATACCCTCCCCTGGCTTTTGTTTGCCCTGCCCTGGATTTATTGATACCCTGCCCGGGGTATATGATGCCCTGCCCTGCAAATGATCCCCTGCCGGGGCTATATGAGCCTCCCCTGGCTGCCTTTCCCCTGCCCTGGCTACCTTACCCTGCCCTGGCTACCTTTTTCCCCTTTCCCCCGGGGTATGTTATCCTGCCTGGCTACCTATACCCTCCCTGGTATATGATGCCCCCCCCGGGCTCTGATACCTGCCTGGGTACCTATCCCACTTTTTATGGCTATATTTTTGCCCTCCCTGGCAAATGACCCCTCCCTGGCTACCTTTTCCCCCTGCTGGCAAATATGATCCCCTGCCCTAAATCCCTGAAAAACCCTGCCGGGCTACCTTTTAAAATGTTGGCTATATGATCCCCTGCCCTGGAAAATGTTTGCCCTGCCCTGGCTATTGATATCCTCCCTGGTTCCCCTATACCCCGGGCCGGGGCTATATGATCCCCTCCCCTGGTAATGTTTCCCTGCCTGGCTATATGATCCCCCTCCCCCGGGGCTATGATACCCTGCCCTGGTTTCCCATCCCCTTCCCCTGGCTACTGATACCCTTTGCCTGGTACCTATCCCACTTTTTGGGGCTTTATGATCCCCTTCCCCTTGGCTACTGTTAACTGCCGGGTTTTCCTAAACCCTCCCCTGGCTAGATGATCCCCCTGCCCTTGGGCTACCTTTTACCTCCCTTGGGTGCCTAAAATTGGCACGGCCTCCCTTTTAACATGCCTTTGGGCCCTTCCCCTATAAATACCCCTGCCTACCTTTTCACTCCCATGGCGGGCCTTAATTTTCCTCCCTGCCTATTTATTGTCCCTGTTGTAAAAGGTGCCCCTCCCTAAACTGCATACTGGCCATGTCCCCTGCTTTCCCGGGCCCCTGCCTGCCTGCTTTAGGGCCCCCTCCCTCCCCAAAAAATTTTGGCCCTGCCTGCCTATTGGGGGTCACCTTTTTAAATGCCACTTTTTGGACATTTTTTAATTTCTTTTTTTTAGGCCCCAAAACTTTACGCTGTTTGGGGGAATTTGATTGGAAAGTTGGAAAAGGGAGAGGAGTCAAAGGGTTTGTTTTTGGGTGGTAAATTCTCCCGGGCCCGAGAGGGGCCCCGGGAGAAAAATTTTTTTTACATGCTGTACCGGACAGAAAAAAGAAAGGGAAAGGGAAATAAACTCATCAGGAAAGACGTCATGGGGGGGTTTGTGTCGAAGAAGAAAAGGGGGAAGGAGAACAACTCCCATCAGAGTAAACGTCCCCTTGTGAGCCCCGGGCTGTCAGGGGCCCTTTTTTTATTCTTGTTGAATAAATTGCTGTATTCATGTGATGGTGACCTGATTACGGGTTGATGTGATTGGGGGGGTTGTGGGTTTTTTTTGGTGTTTTTTGTAGGTCTGTGGGGGCTTGCCCCGGATTTTTTAAAGAAAAGTGAACCCCACTGGCCCCCCCCCCCCCCCCCAAAAAAAAGGGGTTTCTTGCACCAGGGTTTTTTTTTTCTTGCTTGTGTTTAGGGGCTCTCACAAAAGAGGGGTTTTTGGGGTGCTTTTTTTTGATGCTTTTTTTTTTGTGCAAAAAATTGCCCAAACCCTTTAAAATGCCCCCCTGCCCTTTTTTCCCCACAAAAACCGACCAAAAAAAACCCATCAAAAATGGCACCAAAAATGTTTCCGGGGGTGAAAGCAGCTTTTTTGTTTTAGTTTTTTTTGGGGAAAGTGGCAAAAGGTCCCCGGGGAAACGGGGAAAATTTTTTTAAAGGGTATTGTTTTGGGGGCTGTTTGGGGGTTTTTTAGTCCCCAGGGCTGTTTTTTTTACCCCGCCCCGGCCCTTTGTTCGTTGTGAAATATTCTTGTAGGGGGACAAAAAACTTTGCAATTTTTAAAATTTTTCATTTTTTATTTTATTTTTTTTTTTAAATTATTATTATATTTTTTTTTATTTTTTTTCTAATTTTTTTTTTTGGCTTTGAAGGGGAAGAACCAAAATTTGGTTTTCCCTTGCCAAGGGGGCCCCTTTATTCTGTTGGCTTTCCGGGCCCCTGTTTTAATTGTTACGAAGGGGCACCTGTCACTCAAAAGTACCCCTGAAAGGGGTATGTTCCCCCGGGCCCGTAATTTTGGTGCGCTTTTTCGCCGCGTTTTTCCGTCTAATACGGGGCGAAATGACTCCCAAAATTTAGGGTTTAATCCTTTGTTCGGGAATAGAAAAAACTTTTGGATTACGCCTCTTCTCCCCGCTATTGTCGCGCGGGGAGATAATGTTTATGTCAATTGCTTGGGGGGGAATGGGCGCCGGGAGTAAGGGAATATCAAGGGGGGCCGGGGAACGAAAAGTATGGCCGCATTCATTGTGTGAAATATCCTACTGGTGCCGGATTTTTTAAACCCAAATGAGCACTTTCTTCCACAGTGCAGGACAGAGTTATGATTACCTAGAGTTAAGATGGTTAAAATATTTATTATTAATTTGTTGTTAATTTTATTTGTGACAGCGGGCCCTCCTATTATTAATGTCAAAAGAGTGCCCCTTTTAACCCTCTTGACACCCAAATAATTTATGATCCTGGAGCCCTGCTTTTTAGAACAGCCTTAAATGCGCAGACAGTGATGACTCGACACAAAAGCTCTGTCGACAGCTGGTCTCTTACGGAAAAGTTGAGATCAAAGATACTGTGAACAGTGACCATGGCATCTAAGGTTATGTTACACGGGACGGTTTTCGGCGGTTTTTCACCGGTTTCGATTTTTCAGACCGCCTGAAAAACAAACCCCGGCCCAAAAAAATGAAAGCGGGCTCTAAGGAAAAAACCCCCGCAGCAGCCCCACGCAGGGTTTTTCCCCCCGGCGGTTTTGTCCCGGTGGTCGGCGCAAAACATTGAAAATGCACAATCTTCCCTCCGGTTTCCCGGGCGGAAGATGTGCTGCTCAATGGGAGGGTGTTCTCCGCTCATGTGGAGAAAAGCCGTCCCCCCCCCGGCCCGGGGGACGGGCCAAAACGGAAAAACCGGCCGGAAACCCCGGCCGGGATTTGTCCGTGCCCCTGTGAACGCGCCCCAATGATCATAAGAAGAGTTGTTACCTTAACAGCCCTATAAAACACAGTATAAAAATTAAAAAAAATGGGAAATAAAATCAATGGCAATTTCTTTTTTTTTTTCATTCTACCCATATAAACACTAAATCAAGATGTATGTACTTTAAAGTAGTGCTCTTAATATTATAATAATATAACTGCACTAGTGCTGGTTAAAGCAGCTTAAGTTTTAGTATGAACTAAAGAAGAAGAATATTATAAGATGACAGTTGTGAAAAGCTGTTCTCTAGCTCTAAGGCTTGGTACATGCACATTTATCTGGGCACTCTAAATGCTTTATGGGTCTAAATATGTATAGGTAGATTAGGGACTTGTCTGGCATGTATTTCATAAAATCCTTTATGGCTGTCGCCCCTCCACATCCCCCTAACAGAAAAAAAGCATAACTTCCCCTCCCCCCCTACCAAATCCATGATGCCTTGTTAGGCCCTGGCTGTCATTTACCTCTCACTGGCAGCCCAAATCAGAAAGCAGAATGTGTGCCAGCATAATTTTGTACTGAAATTGAATGACAATGCCGGATCTCCACCCCCACACTGCATCCTCTATTTTACACAGCACAGCTGATAAATGATACCTTTGGAAATCTGAAAGACTGATTCAAATTACAATGGGAAGCACACATCTACAATCCAATGACAGTCAAGTAATGCTTGTGAATATGGTCACATTACGTGATGAAACTGCAACATGACCATGGAAAAGATCTAAATTGAATGTTACAATGCAATGGGTTGTAACAATCCAAGTAATGCTAAATCTAAGACTGGGTTCACATGCTGTGGCGAGTACCTGTGTGCGCCACTATGCACTGATATTGACAGTACGCGCTAGCCAGCGCTTACTTTCAACAGCGCTATGGTCCGGCTCCCATTCACTTTCTCGCCTGGGAATACTCGAGATATCATAGCACTCAATGAGTGCTATGATTTTACTGTATTGATGGGGCGTACTTTGGGCGCATTACAGCGCAATTTCACTGCAAATAAGCCATGTGAACATACCTAAATGTTACAATGCAATGCGTAACAATCCAAGTAATGTTTGTGAATATGGTCATATTACTACATGGGCATGATTACAACTACATGACAAGTGGAAAAAATCTAAAGCTGTTGGATTTGGTCACAATCGCACATCATAATTGACTTTATAGCACAAAGTACAATGTAAGTCGTGTAAAATGTGAGTCATGTGCAACACCCTAAAATAGTCATCAATTACAGCAACAATCACACGTATTATTGGTTGTGTGGCAGTAGCCCTAGCCCAATGCTAGCCTATTAAAGAATAGATCCAGCGTTTAATGAAACAAAGCTATAATTAGGGATTTTCTAATATAGCTATATTATTTTGAATTACTCACAGTTACTCACGATTCACAAGCTGTTTTTAAAAAAAAGCAACTGCGTGCTGCACCACAGCCACATTTGAGTAGAACATTCACTGAACAGTGAGAGGGAGTAATGATATTCTTTTATTATTTGCTCTATAAAGAAACTCTATAACCTCAATATCTTTCCACTGCTATTGGCAACAAAGAGGCATCCACAAGCAATGTATCATACTATAAGATGCCTTCACACGGAGCTTTTTTGGTATGTTTTTTATGCTTTTTTTGGTGTGTTTTTTTGCAGAAATGCACAGTATTAATTAATATTATGTATTAAAAAATACATAAAAAACACACTAAAAAAAGCACAAAAAGCATCCTAAGATATTAAACCATTTATGTATCAAAATTATTCTGGACATAAGAAACAAAGCCTTCAAATATTAGAAAAACGAGTGATATGCTCATCAAAGTAGACAAAGTCCAAATAGTATCCTGCAAGGAATCAATTGAAAGGAGTAGTGGACTTCGGGCCGTCCGCACACCGCATGTTTCAAAGAAAGATCTTCTTTATCAAGCTTCTTTATGATACTTTGATGAGTATATAGGGTAACGCGTTTTCTAAGGGTATGTTTATACGGTGTATTACAGCCAGCACGTACTTTTAAAGCCGGGAGGGGACATTCACTTCTGTTATCCCCCATGTCACTTCTTTCACCCGGGGTGCAATATGACTAGGGGAAGATGGAGGTAATTCATAGTTCTCCATGAGAGCTATAAATTACCATAATTGCGGGGCACATTTTAGGCATATTGCAACGAAATATCGTGCCGAAATACGCCCCACAATTACACTGTGTGAACATACCCTTATATTTGAAGGACTTTGATACATACATTAAATGATTTATTATCTTATAAGTATGCTATTTTTTTGTGGATGTTGCAGATGTGGGCTTTGAGGAAACCCACACAGACCGTAATGGGAGTATATCTTTAATCACTTAGGGATATTATATACCAAACCTAGAAGCATCTACAAGAATCATTGGTTTTCCCTAAGAGAAGATTTGAGGACTGGCAAAAGTGATGAAACCAGCACACTTAGAGGATGGTTATCCAGCTGTTTTGCTTCCTAGCAAATACACAATTAACAGATACGACAAAAACAATGGATGTTTAATAATTAAACCTTCTAGCTTCATGTCACATTACAAATGACTTTAGTTGCAAGATGGTAAGTAAATACAAGCAGTCTCTGAAACGTCTCTTGTGGAAGGAAAGAGGATCCTTAAGGGCATGTCCCCACGGTACGGGTTTGCGGCCGGTTTTTCAGACCGCCAGCCGCCCGAAAAACATTGTACGTGTTTATTCTTCCCTCTGGTTCTCGTACGGAATATGAACATGTGGTGGGGGAGGGGGAGGGCTAAACCATAAGGCCGTGTTCACACGGCTTATTCACGGCGGATTTGTGAGCAGGATTGCGCTCGCATAATCGGCGTGAATAAGGGGCGGGACGGGGGCAGGGCTGGAGGCGGCGGGGGTGCCGCTCCCCGGCCCAATAGGACTGTTCATTATCTACGGCGGTGTACGTGCCGTAAATAATGTGCATGTCACTTTCTCCCCCGTGGCGGATTCGCCGAGCGGGGAAGAGCGAAGGAATTCCACTGTTCTCTATGAGAGCAGTGGATTACCGTAATTACTCCGACGGATTGGCGCCGTACTGCAGCGCAAATCGGGCGGGTACGGCACAATCCGCAAACAAATAAGCCGTGTGAACGAGGCCTAAAATGGAGCAAGTCCTAAACCAAACAAATTGACACACATATAAACAAGAAATGGATCACAATCCATCTTACCCCCAGTTCAGGCGTGACGTTCATGTAGCACTGACTATGGAATAATCCATGGGAAGATAACCCTTGAGTTAAAGACTGGTTAATGAGGGAGGAAAAAAAAAAAAAACAAAAAGACTCTATAATAGAGCCCTCCCCGCCAATAAGGGGGGTAATCGCCCTGAAAGGGGTGCCCCCAAAGGAACCAAAGAATAAAGCCTTTAAAATAAAGTCCCCTTTTACCTTACTTAGGAGGAAATTTGAAATGTTAAGACCAAAAGAATGAAAAAAATATAAATTTTATAAACACACAAAATGAATGTAAATAACACTGAAGAGATTTTTTTCCCTCCCAAAAGATAAAATAAATAAAAAAACAAACTGGTAACCCAAAATATTGCGATAAAAACCCAAAAAAATTTTTTTACAGTAAAAAAGCCCTAACAACCCTTTCCCATACAGTTTTATTGATGAATAAATAATAAAATTGAGCTTTGGATTATATTGATGAATAAATATAAAAAAAAAGGCTTTGTCCTGAAGACCTGAAAGAGGCCAGTCCTTAAAGGTTTTAAATTGTGCTATGCAGGTATATTTTTAATCTGAGAAAAGATAAAAATTTGCCCAAATCCTGAGCAAAAAACAAAACAAATTTTTGCACTTGTTCCAGGTTTTCCGGGAAAAAAAGCGATTGGTTTGGGAAAGAAACTGTTCCCAGCATTCAGCACACCACTGGAATCCCTCGCAGGTATTATCAACTTGGGAAGTAAGGAGAATCTTTTGCATGTATTTTTGTGTTTTTCTTATTTGTTTCCATTGTTAACAAAAACTTTGACCTATATTTGTATGAAAATGACATAAAAGCATCTTAAAATGGAGGCCTCTGTAAGTAATGCAGCCAACATCCATGTAATGTATCAAATTATTACTAATTGTATACTATGGTGATTTATCCGTTGACATTTGCAGCATCATTTTTGTACATAACATCAAATGCACCCTGAAGTTTACCGTAACTTCAGACTGTTCTTATTGGGCTGTCATCTTCATATTTTGTTATTTTGTTCGAGCTGGCTGAATTTGAGCCTGAATCTGTTAAAAGAATGAACTAATATAGATAAATTACACCCTCCCTGCATGGAAGGACAGATTAAAGCTAGGTTGGGGCCACTAGAACAGTTTCTATTTCAGGAGATAAGTCAAAAGTCGGGTCTAAAGAAGAAGTAATTGTCACTTACAATAATTACAGAGAAGACCATCTGTAGCTAATTGGTGCGTTCACAGAAAGGGTTAAAACAGATCTACAGCAGGGGCCGATAACATTACACGTACCAATATTTACAGAAAAAATAGCGAATACTGAAAAAACTGCAGTGATTGTTTTTGCAGTTCTCTTTAAAGAAAATATTCCCCCAATATCCAGTGGTGCTTAAAAGTTTTTTGAACCCTTTAAAATGTTCTATAGTTCCAGCATAAATGTGACCTAAAACTACATGAGATTGTGACACAAGTTCTATAAACAGATTTAGAGAACCAAATCAAATAAAATTAGTCAAAAATATTAGACAAGGTCTGTTATTTGATTATCGGTAGGCAGAGAGAAAGGATTGACGTCACCCCACTGACAGACTGAGATAGAAGAAAACAAAAGGTACTTTGTACTGTGAGGACTGAAAAGTATGGCTCATCTGTAATCTTGTTTTAGTCAGTGTACAGCCTGTATAATAGTGTAAATTTGTTGTGCCCTCAAATAAACTCAACACAAAGCCATAAATTTTCCCTATAACCACTTGCCAAAAAAAAGTGATTTACACCCCTATGTGAAAATGGAAAATTGTGTAAAAAGTGCAATATTTTGTGTGACTACCTGTCAGGGCTGGGCAGCGCTCGGCTTGCAGGGAGGAAGGGGAGTCTGCAGCAGCTGATCAGCGACCCCACCCTGATAGACAGTCTGCTGGGAAAGCTGTGTGAGTGACAGAGGTCTAGCCCACTCCAGACAGGGGCCGTGTCACACCAAGCCAATGGGAGGACCCGGAGGCCGCTCCAATCAGCTACAGGGGCGGTGTCTGGGAAAAAACATTTAAACTCCCTGCTAGCTGAGTGCTGGCCTGGATATTCTCCTGGCTCCCCTTGCTACCTGTGTTATTGTTATTGTCTGCTTTACCTGTGTACCTGACCTCGGCTTGTTCCCCTGACCCCGGCTTGTCTTCTGATTTGGTTTCCTCGCTCCGTTTGGCTTTTGACCCCGGCTTGTTTACGTTTTCCCTCTGGTTCTGATTTGTGGCTTTTGGCGTTCCCGTTTTGGTATTGACCCGGACTGTCTGACTATTCTCCTTCTGACGGCCCCAGCACTTAGCAGCGCAGGGACTGTCGCCCAGTTACCATCTGCCCTAGGGAGCACGTCCCGGTAGGCAGGGACAGTGGGCTGGGTTCCAGTCAGGGCTCATGTACCTCCCCTGACGTGACACTACCATTATTTTCCAGCACTGCCTCAATTCTTTTGGGCATGGAGTTCACAGGTTGCCAAATGGAATCCTCTTCCACTCCTCCACGATGGCATCATGGAGCTGGTGGATGTTAGAGTGGGCTTTTTTTGGGGAATCATTTTTAAAATATAGCTTCCATCAGGCTCGACAGCCATGCAGACCAATTTGATGCAGTGTGCGGCATATGGTCTGAGCACTATCAGGCTGACCCTCCACCCCTTTAACCTCTGCAGCAATTCTGGCAGCACTCACACGTCTATCTTGCAAAGACATTCTCTGGATATGATGAGTAAGTGCCACTCAGCTTCTTTTTTCGACCATGACAGGGAATTTTTTTGAGTGGGGCTCGTCTTGTTAATCCGTGTAGGTCTTTGGGCCCCTGTGCTAAGCTCAGTTTCAGGGTGTTGGTAATTCTTCTTAATAGCCTAGGCAATCTTTGTGTAGAGCAACATTTCTTTTTTTCAGATCCTCAAAAGAGTTCTTTGCCATGAAGTGAAATGTTTAACTTTCAATGACCAATTGAGACAGTGTGAGAGTGATACCAAATTTAACACAACTGCTCCCCTTTTACACCTGAGCCTTGTAACACTTGGGTAACATGACATTGTGGAGGAAAAATGGCAAAAAGTGATATGTGGCTGTGTGTTGAGTTATTTTGAGGGA
>JAODAL010070763.1:0-15795 GCA_025379985.1 Phyllomedusa bahiana | reverse complement strand
ACTCTTGATCTGTGACCTCATAACTTCAAACAGGACATGACATCATGAACAGAAAAGATAACTCTTAAAAATGACTTCATAGGAAGCAATAAATATTTTACAAAACACGATGATAATGAAGGGAACAATAAAAATCTCGAGTGGCACTTCTGTAAACACAGAACACAATGGCGAGCTCTCAGAAGAGCGGCTGCGGATACACCGTATGTGAGAATCAAGACGCCGAGTAGAAAGACATTTTACAGACTTGCAGGTTCTTATTCTTTTGTAACAAAGCTTCTGGTCTTGTGACACGTTTGAAGGCCAGCGGGCTTGTTAGGCACATACAGCTACATTATAGCAAGGGCGGCAGTGCACAGTCTGCATAATAGATATAAAAACTGCACTAATGAGCAACCGGCCAGGGGCCAATTTCTGCTATAGCTAAAAATAAATCAAGTATTCCCAATGGCTGAATCCAGTGATATAAATAACAGGTGAAAGGGTCAGATACCAGCTATTTAAAGGGGTTGTCTCACCATGCTATTTCAGAGCCAAATGCAGATTCAGATCCATGCATGCTGTCTCTTCCTGGTTAGGCTGTCGCAGTGATTAGAATATCAGCTTGGCATAGCTCTTCTAAAGCACTGACATGTGAGCAGGAGATGTTATGTGTAGGGGCAGAGAGCTTCAGAGCTCAAAGTAAACAAACAAAAGAAGTCATTTGAGATACTTGTTTGAGACAACATCCTGCACTCAAACTGCAAGCAGTTCGACCTGTAGTCATCCCTGCTATCAGATAAGACAGAGCAGAGAGAGATGGGGAGAGCAGGACGGTAACCTAGAGAAACCTGTGTGCACTCAGAGCTGATAAAAATCTATTGTATCTCCTTAAAGTCAAAAAAGCGATATATTTGGAAAAAGTCTTCAATTACCGGTCCCTACATGTTTAAAACTAATCTTTTTAGTAAGACAACACCTTTAAGACTATTGAATATTAACAATGTCCAAAAAAAGAAAGGCTTTGTAGTATCGGTAATCATATTATTTTACATAAGGGGCAGTATAATATTAGTTATATTTTCATATGTAGGAAGCAGTATTATAAAAGTTATATTGTTGTAATGGGGGCGTTTATAGTTGTTTATTCTGTACATAGGGGACAGTATTATAGTAGTATATCTTGTACATAGGGGGCAGTATTATAGTTTATATTCTGTACATAGAGGAAACAGTATTATAGTAGTTATATTCTTGTACATTTGGAGGCAGTATTATAGTAGTTATATTTTGTACATAGGGGCAGTATTTAGTAGTTACATTCTTGTACATAGGGGGCAGTATTATAGTAGTTATATTCTTGTACATAGGGGGCGTATTTATAGTTGTTAAATTATTGTACTAGGGGCAGTATTGTAGTATTTATATTTTTTACATTAAGGAGCAGTATTATAGTAGTTATATTCTTGTACATAGGGGGCAGTATTATAGTAGTTATATTCTTGTACATAGGGGGCAGTATTATAGTAGTTATATTCTTGTACATAGGGAGCAGTATTGTAGTAGTTATATTTTTATACATAAGGAGCAGTATTATAGTAGTTATATTCTTGTACATAGAGGGCAGTATTATAGTAGTTATATTTAGAGATGGGCGAATCGATTCTAATGAAGTAGAATTCGTTTAGAATTTCAGGAGAACTTCGATTCTGAACGAAGTCGAAGTTTGGGGTGATTCGCGTGAACGAAGCGTGTTTTTAATTGATAAAATGGCTGCGAGCACATGGCGTTACAAAGAAGTCTGGGAGGAAGAAGGGCATAGCCTGCATGACATGTGTAGAGATGAAGCCAATCAGAGACCGGCGGGATTCTGTGACGTCACCGCACTATATAAGTCCGGACGCGACGCTGGCAGTTCACACTGCTCTCTCTGTGCCATATTTTAACTGCTGCAGCTCCAGTATTAGAGATCTCACACAAAAGAAAGACCTTTTATACAGCGATTTTTTTATTTTTTTTTTGGGAGGGGGGGGGGGCACAGCTTGTCTCAGAGACTGCTTCTCTTACGTTCTAATTTTGATTTTGTGGGGTATTGGAATTGAAGTCCAGTGTGCGTCCAATTCAGCTGCATATACATTTTAATGATATCTGCTCAGTTCTTGAGCACATTGAATATCCAAGGGTTATCTAAGCCTGTTGTTGCTGTTGTACTCCGTTAAAGAAACAGCCTTTTTACAATCCAAATACCAGTTAATTTTTGGCTGCTTATGTCTTTTGCGCAATTTATATCCAAGGGCTACTTAAACGTCTTTGTGCTATTGTAGTCAGTAAAAGAAAGGGTTTTTTTAAAAACCAAAGAAAATTTTTTGCCTGTAGCATAAATCATATCTGAAGGTTAATTAAGTTTTTTTCTGCTGTTGTGGTAGGTAAAATACACATCGTTTTAACACGCTACATAGCTGGTAATTTTTGGCAGCTCATTTCTTTTGTGCAATTTAGAACAAAGATTAATTAAGCGTTTTTATGCTGTTGTAGTCAGTAAAAGAAACGGTGTTTTTTTTGCAATGCCAAAAGAGAAATTTTGCCTGTAGCATAATTCATATCCGAAGGTTAATTACGCGTTTTTCTGCTGTTGTGGTCAGTAAAATACACATCGTTTTAACACGCTACAAAGCTGGTAATTTTTGGCAGCTCATTTCTTTTGTGCAATTTAGACCAAAGATTAATTAAGCGTTTTTCTGCTGTTGTAGTCAGTAAAAGAAACGGTGTTTTTTTTGCAACGCCAAAAGAGAAATTTTGCCTGTAGCATAATTCATATCCGAAGGTTAATTACGCGTTTTTCTGCTGTTGTGGTCAGTAAAATACACATCGTTTTAACACGCTACAAAGCTGGTAATTTTTGGCAGCTCATTTCTTTTGTGCAATTTAGACCAAAGATTAATTAAGCGTTTTTCTGCTGTTGTAGTCAGTAAAAGAAACGGTGTTTTTTTTGCAACGCCAAAAGAGAAATTTTGCCTGTAGCATAATTTATATCCAAAGGTTAATTAAGCATTTTTCTGCTGTTGTGGTCAGTAAAATACACGTCTTTTTAACACGCTACATAGCTGGTGTAACGGTCTGGTGATGACAAACATATGCCGAAGCGCCGACCGCTGACATCCGGGTGTGGATCCACTGTGATCACCGCAGGCGAGGTGGTAGCTGGAGGACCACGCCAGGGAGCGGAGTCTAAGGGGCCCCTGGTCTTCGCCAGAGCCCGCCGCAAAGCGGGATGGACTTTGCTGTGGGGACCCCCAGGTCGCTACCCCTGACGTGGCTACCTGCGGTGACAGCCGAGGTGCAGGACAGGAATACAGGTGGTGGTATACAGGAACTACAGGAACATGTGCAGCAGGATACGGGTGGATAAACGTACACATAGCACCACAGGATACGGCAGGAACTGGACGTGTAACACAGCAGGTACAGACCAGGGAACACGGCAGGATACATCAGGAACAGGAGAGCACATACAGGACAGGAACACGGCAGGATACAGGAGACAACAGACAGATGGCCAGGAGCTCAGATGGGAAGCAGCAACTGGACCAGCAACTCAGAGGTTAAAATCTCCAACAGCAGTCCTGAGATGCTGGCAGGAGCTCAAGATGGGAAGCAGATGGACACAGCAAGAGACTGCAACAGACTGCAATGAACTGACCCAGAGTAAGGGCAAGGACTTCATCTTAAAGCCAGAGGTCAGAGGTGAAGAGGAAGGTGCAAAGAACAAGAACCTAATAAATAGGCAGGAAGCTGCCGTGCGCACGACCTTGGAGGCACAGTGCACTGACATGACCCCAGGACTGGTAAGCACAGGAAGGCACGTCACGCCGACAGCCCAAGGCAGGGAACCGCGATGTGAACCGTGACAGTACCCCCCACTCAAAGCCGCCTCCTCCCCCTCCAAATTACAAACATGGCATTCCACATAGGTCAGGGGCCGCAACTTCTACAGGGGCAACCCCAAAACCAAGGTACGGGTTGAATATAGCCAGTATAGGGAAAAACCTAGATAATGAGGTGCACGGGAGGAAAAAAACGGGGTACCAGGCAAGAAAGGAGAGGGACACAGGGCGGGAAAAGAAGCAAAAACGGGGACGGACGCTCTGGGTGGGACCATGAGCTAGGCAACAGACGGACGCTCTGGGCTGGACCATGAGCTAGGCAACAGACGGACGCTCTGGGCTGGACCATGAGCTAGGCCAAACAGAAGCTCTGGGCTGGACCATGAGCCAACGGACAGACAGACTGACACTCTGGGCGAACCAGCAGCAACCGGACAGACAGACTGACACTCTGGGCGAACCATGAGCTAGCGGACAGACAGACTGACACTCTGGGCGAACCATGAGCTAGCGGACAGACAGACACTCTGGGCGAACTATGAGCCAGCGGACAGACTGACACTCTGGGCGAACCATGAGCCAGCGGACAGACAGACTGACACTCTGGGCGCACCATGAGCCAGCGGACAGACAGACTGACACTCTGGGCAAACCATGAGCCAGCGGACAGACAGACTGACACTCTGGGTGAACCATGAGCCAGCGGGCACGGGTGCAGAAGCTCTGGGCGAACCATGAGCCAGGCACCGAGTGCAGACGCTCTGGGCGAACCATGAGCCAGGCAACGGGTGCAGACGCTCTGGGCGAACCATGAGCCAGGCAATGGGTGCAGACACTCTGGGCGAACCATGAGCCTGCGGACAGACAGACATTCTAGACGAGGGCAGGGTCACCCCGGCGGAATCCATGGTCAGTTCATTCTGTAACGGTCGGGTGATGACAAACATACGCCGAAGCGTCGACCGCTGACATCCGGGTGTGGATCCACTGTGATCACTGCAGGCGAGGTGGTAGCTGGAGGACCACGCCAGGGAGCGGAGTCTAAGGGGCCCCTGGTCTTCGCCAGAGCCCGCCGCAAAGCGGGATGGACTTTGCTGTGGGGACCCCCAGGTCGCTACCCCTGACGTGGCTACCTGAGGTGACAGCTGAGGTGCAGGACAGGAATACAGGTAGTGGTATACAGGAACACAGGAACATGTGCAGCAGGATACAGGAGGGATAAACGTACACATAGTACCACAGGATACGGCAGGAACTGGACGGTTAACACAGCAGGTGCAGACCAGGGAACACGGCAGGATACATCAGGAACAGGAGAGCACATACAGGACAGGAACACGGCAGGATACAGGAGACAACAGACAGATGGCCAGGAGCTCAGATGGGAAGCAGCAACTGGACCAGAAACTCAGGGGTTAAAATCTCTAACAGCAGACCTGAGATGCTGGCAGGAGCTCAAGATGGGAAGCAAATGGACAAAGCAAGAGACTGCAACAGACTGCAATGAACTGACCCAGAATAAGGGCAAGGACTTCCTCTTAAAGTCAGAGGTCAGAGGTGAAGAGGAAGGTGCATAGAACAGGAACCTAATAAATAGGCAGGAAGCTGCCGCGCGCATGCCCTAGAAGGCACAGTGCACCGACAGGACCCCAGGCCAGGACAGGTAAGCACAGGAAGGTACAACACGCTGAGGGCCCAAGGCAGGGATCCGCGGCGTGAACCGTGACAGCTAGTAATTTTTGGCAGCTCATTTCTTTTGCGCAATTTAGATCCAAAGCTTAATTAAGCATTTTTCTGCTGTTGTAGTCAGTAAAAGAAACTGTGTTTTTCAACGCCAAAGAAGAAATTTTGCCTGTAGCATAATTCATATCCGAAGGTTAATTACGCGTTTTTCTGCTGTTGTGGTCGGTAAAATACAAATCTTTTTAACACGCTACAAAGCTGGTAATTTTTGGCAGCTCATTTCTTTTGCACAATTTAGATCCAAAGGTTAATTAAACGTTTTTCTGCTGTTTTAGTCAGTAAAAGAAACGGTGTTTTTCAACACCAAAGAAGTAATTTTGCCTGTATCATAATTCATATCCGAAGGTTAATTAAGCCTGTTTGTGCTTTTATATTCAGTAAAATACACAGTGTTTTTAAACGGCACATACAAGTCAATTTTTCCTGCCCATTTGTGGAGCGCAACTTATATCCAAGGGTTACCCAAGCTTGTTAGTGGGTTCGTTTGGAGTCAAATACAGGGTGTGTATTTATCATATACAGATTTCTTCATTAAACAGAGTCTGTACATTTTAGAACAAACAGTATGTCAGACAGAGAGGTGGCAGGCTCTTCACCTGCGAGTGGCAGTGGCACAAACATTCCTGGAGCAGGGCCAGGTCGCAGCACAGCAAGGGGACGTCGCAGCAGGGGTCATTTGGTGAGGCCAGAACTGCCGGTGTCATCTAGCGGCCGTGTGTTGACCAGCAACCCAAGACCCAAGGGTTATTGATTGGTTGACTAGGTCCTCCACTTCCTCCCAGATGACATCTGACAACCCCAGCCAAGAGTCAGTGGGAAGGGTCAGACAAAAACCCTTACTTGGCATGGCCCGGGGCGGGTCAGCGGCCCTAAACCTTTCCTCAATCCGCCTCTGTCCCATCCAGTTCCCTCAGCCAGAGATCTACTATGTGGTCTGGGCTCAGCGCCAACTATATAGCGAGAATGAACAATTTATGAGAACAGTCAGCAGCTACTTGGCAGCGAAGAAATGGGGCCAAATCCCCTGCTTCTTGCAGTAGGCGGCAAAGTATAGATGTGGAGAGTGGCATGGGAGGTCATGTTATGAGGGGTCAGCCTCTGCATACCAAGACCGGTGAGGACAGCAGTGACGATGAAAACAAATAGATGATGATGTAGCCGACTGCACTTGAGAGGGCGGGTGAGGCAAGGGCTTTCATCGTCAGGAGAAGAGGGGTCAGCTTGCGCCTCAGCAGCGGTGCAGCCAAAAAGTGGGTTGTGTGGCCGTGAGTCAGCAGGGTAGCAGCGTGGGGTGAGGTCGGAGCCAAGCAGCCACGGGGTAAAAAACCCGCTTCGCAGGTCCAAGAAAAATAGCGGCACTGGGGCTCAGCGAGGCAGCGGCGGTAGTAGTCACTCAGTGCGGAGCATTGGCGGTAAAATCCGATACTCGGCGGTGTGGCAGTTCTTTGCTAAGACACCGGAGCAGCCGAATATGGGTATATGTAGAATCTGTGAGCAGAAAGTGAAGCGTGGCCAGGGAGCTAACGTAAGCACCATGGCCCTGCGTCAACACATGCAGCGTCACCATCTGGGGGCCTGGGAGGGAAAAGTGGCACAGATGTGATGGTCCATCCTGCCGCCACAGCAACAACAGCCGCAGCGCCCAGTGGCACACATGCCAGTGCAGCCAGTCAAGGCTCCACCACCTCTGCAGAAGGGAGCTGTTTTCTTTGACATCATCTCCCGGTCCAGATGCTCCTGCTCCTCGCTACTCATGGCGCCCGCAGTGTTTTTAGCGAGGCGATTGCAAAGAGACAACAGCATGCGTCCAACCCATCCTAAGGTGCAGAAGCTGACCGTGCTCCTGTCCAAGTTGTTGGTACTGCAGTCCCCTTTCCCTTTTTAAATGGTGGACTCTGCACCGTTTTAAGAATTAATGGGCCTGTGCCGAGCCGAGATGGAGAGTTCCAAAACCGTTTAAATTTTCCCTTTTTCCAAAAGGCAGTACCCCGCCCTTTTACAAATAAGTAGAACAGAAGGTGGGCCGTCCTTGGATTATGGTTTGTTCCAAGTTTCACGGGAGCGGGATGTGTGGAGCTGTAACTATGGGCAGGGCCAGTACATGTCTTTTTTCAGCCGATTGGGTGAATGTGCTTCCTGCCCAGCCACACCAACAACTTGGACAGGAGACGCCGCTTTCTCCTCCACGTTGTCAAACTGCTGCTCCTGCGCCTGCGTCCCTCGGAGTCACTTGTGCAGATGGGCCGCAGCATGCTGATTTGCCTGGCTAGTGACAGCCGAATAGTCACCATCCGGCAGAAGGATGACTTCTGGCTCTCCACCCTATTGGACCCTCGCTACCGGTCCAAGATGGGAACCTTTTTCCCAGCTGCTGAGAGGGAGGACAAACGCAAATACTATAGGGAAATCCTCCGTAGTCAGTTGGCCGCTGCCTATGTGCGGCATCGTCCCTCCTCTAACAGGTCTGACCGGGGGGTTCCTCAGCGCTTACGTACTACTGCCGCGGCTGCTGTGGGAAGGTGTGTGGGGGGGTAGGAGCAGTACCAGCTCCATCATCAGCAACCTAAGTCTGGAGTCACTGATGAGCAGCTTCCTTCACCCACCTAGTGAGGAGGGCAGTCGCCAGCAGCAGCAGGACCTGGAGCAGACCCTGAACCAACAGGTGGTGGCCTACTTGGAAAGCACTCTGCCACCCCAGTTAGAAGATCCGCTGGACTACTGGGCAGCCAGACTGGATGTGTGGCCGCAACTTGCCGAGTTTGCAGTGGAGGAGCTATCCTGCCTGGCCAGTAGTGTGGCATCAGACAGGGTGTTCAGTGCGGCGGGGGCCATCGTTACCCCAAGGAGAACCCCGCTTGTCCATGGGAAATGTGGAACGACTGACCTTTGTCAAGATGAATCAGACGTGGATCAGCCAGGATTTCCACACACCAATGCCTTAGGTGTCAGATACATTAGCCATGATGCTTCACCAAAACTTTGAGAAATGAGTCTGGGTTCAAACTACCTGCCTCAGCCACTATTCTGATGCCGCCACCCACCTGATGCCACACATCTGCTGCCAGTTTCTCCATCTGCCTACCACCCTCTTTACCAGGGACTGGTATTGCCACCCATCTCCACACTTTGTCATTGTGCCACTCTATGACCTCATGCTGCTGCTGCTGCTGTTGTTGCTGCTGCCGTCACCTCCACACCCTGTCATTGTGCCACTCTGTGGCCTACTACTGTTTTGCCACCTCCAGAATGTCATTGTGCCACTGCCTGACCTCATGCTGCTGCTGCTGTGGCTGCTGCCGTGACCTACACACTCTGTCATTGTGCCACTGTCTGACCTCATGCTGCTGCTGTGGCTGCTGCTGTAACCTACACCCTCTGTCATTGTGCCACTCTGTGGCCTACTCCTGTTGGTGTCACCTACACCCTCTGTCATTGTGCCACTCTCTGACCTCATGCTGCTGCTGTTGATGACGTCATCTCCACACTGTGTCATTGAGCCACTTTGTGGGCTCCTGATGTTGCTGCCACCTCCAGAATTTGTCATTGTGCCACTCTGTGGCCTACTCATGCTGCTGCCAAGTGACCACTGTCTCACTGGAACACCTGGTAGTTTCCTTATGCTGTTTCCACCCTCACCACTCTATGACGTTACCACTATGTTTGGTTTTCCCCTTTTTTTCTCCTGTCAGAAGGAATGGGAAGGATCAGGATTGTCTAGCCAAAAGCAGGAGTGGATACAGAACACAGAAGATATGCAAATATCGCATTTACTGGTCATCTCTGTTTTGTATCAACTCCTGTTTGTTTTTGACCTTAGTAATACTGATGGATTATTGACCGATTGAAAGAGGACCCTGACGGATGAAAGGAAGGGCAAAATGATCAGAGATGTCAATGCAAAATTACTGCCGACACCCTCTCCACTCATTCGGGGGCCCCTACATGTATCAGCGTTTAACAGAACAGGTTCTGTCATATTTTGTGACAGTTTAAAGCTCTGGCCTCATGGAGTGACTCCTGCTGTGATGTTCCCTTACTGTGCTGCGATCTGTGTTGGCTCCAGTAACCTACTACTGTGTTCTTTGACTCTATGGTAGGATCTTAGCCCTCAGCTTGTTTTTTTCCAGCTGTCGCTGCCATGACTTTATCAGGCTACGTTCCTGCTTCAATTTTTTGGTCAGTTTTGCCCCCGTAAGTGCCCAGGGAATTTTATAGTGAAGCGATTCTAAGAGCTGCGGCAGCCATCTGCGTGTCATACTAAAACACAACATTGTATGAAGACCAAACCAAGCTCCCTCTGCATATTTAAGCATGGCACAACGTTCTACAGCACCCTGCAGGCTCTGGGCAGCCTGGAAATAGCTGCTTTTTAACGCGATTTGTCCCGAAACAAGTTTTGATGGAAAATTTTGCGAAGTAGGCGAACCCAAATTATGAGAAATTAGCCCATCTCTAGTTATATTTATGTACAAAAGGAGCAGTATTATAGTAGTTATATACTTGTACATAGGGGCAGTATTATAGCAGTTAAAATATTGTACATAGGTGGCAGTATTATTGTAGTTATATTCCTGTTCATAGGAGTCAGTTTTATAGTAGTTATATTCTTATACATAGGGTATTATTATAGTAGTTATATTCTTGTACATAGGAGCAGTTTTATAGTAGTTATATTCTTTATACAGGAATCAGAATTATAGTAGTTATATTCTTGTACATAGGGGGCAGTATTATAGTAGTTATATTCTTGTACATGGGAGCAGTATTATAGTAGTTATATTCTTGTACATGGGAGCAGTATTATTGTAGTTATATTCTTGTATATGGGGGCAGTGTTATAGTAGTTATAGTCTTGTACATAGGGCCCGTTTTGGGGGAGTTATTATTATTTAATTGAGCAGTTTGTAAAAAGGGCAGTGTTATAGTAATTATATTCTTATACATAGGGAGCAGTATTATAGCAGTTATATTCTTGTACATAGAGGACAGTATTATAGTAGTTATATTCTTGTACATAGAGGACAGTATTATAGTAGTTATATTCTTGTACATAGGGGGCAGTATTATAATAGTTATATCCTTGTAAATAAGGGGGCAGTATTATAGTAGTCATATTGTTGTACATAGGGGGCAGTATTAAGGTATGTGCACATATTTTTTTTCCCTTTTTCCCATTTCATTGCACCTTTAAGTTACTATCACATTTGACTAGAATTACAGAAGGAAACTAAGGCAAGAAACAATGTATATAGTTACATATTTTGTAAGGCGGAAAAGTGACAGATGTCCATCCAGTTCAGCCTATTTTGCTATAGCGTTGATCCATTTTTGTTCTAACCTTTCATTTATACAGTTGAAACCAGAAGACACACCTGCATGTTTTTCTCACTATCTGACATGAAATCAGAATAAACTTTACCCCTTTTTAGGTCAATTAGGAACCAAAATTTCTATTTGCCAAATACTAGAATAATGACAGAGAATTTTTTAAGGCATTTTTATTACTTTTGCAAAGTCAAAAGTTTCCATCATTTCAAATTTGTTTTTTGGTAGCTTTGCCCTTAAACTGTAGGACTTGGGTCAAATGTTTTGGATCCTTCCACAAGCTTCTCACTATAGTTGATAGGAATTTTGGCCCCTTCCTCCTGACAGAACTGGTGTAACTGAGCCATGTTTGGAGGTCTCTTTGCTCGCACCTGCCTTTTCAGCTTTGCCCATACGTTTTCAATAGGATTGAGATCAGGGCTCTGTGTTGGCCGCTCCAAAACATTGACTTGGTTATCCTTAAGCCACTTTGTAACCAGTTTGGCAGTAGCTTCGGGTCATTGTCCATTTGGAAGACCTATTTCCACCCAAGCTTTACCTTCCTGGCTGATGTTGAGATGTTGCTTCAGTTTTGCCACATAATCTTCTTTCCTCATGATGACATCTATTTTTTGAAGTGCTCCAGGCCCTTGTGCAGCAAAAAAATGGGCTGTTCCAAATTGTTTAAAGGCATAATACTCCTAGTGTATGTAAACCTTTGACTTTGCAAAAAGTAATAAAAATGCCTTAAAAATTCTCTCTGTCTCATTATTTTGGCATTTGGCAAATATAAATAATTTTGGTTCTTAGTTGACCTAAAACGGGGAAGGTTTATTCTGATCTCATGTCAGATAATGAGAAAAATATGTAGATGGGGCTTTTTATATAGTGTATGGAAACTTCTGGTTTCAGCTGTATGCATTAATTTGAACATGGCTGTGCAGACTTTGGTGGTAATAGTTCCAGGCATTAGTCCCCAGTGAGTAGGGGATAGGCAGGAGATGCAGATTGAGACATTAGCAGTGTCGATCCTGAGGAGTACATAGGTATCTCACAAACAAACATGCTAATTATCCGTTCAGGGTAGGGTTTCCCAGCATTAATGAATGAAGCAATCACACGCGTGAAATCAATAAGAATGAATTATGTAGCAGTCCTGTTCAGGAGCGGCATGAATAATCGTAATGATATCGGATGCGGAAACCTTAATGTTACATACTTTATTTATTTCATTATTTTGTTCTGCAAGGTGAGTGGAAGGTTAAAGAGGAAAGGCATGCTGGGTAATCATTCCCTATGCTCTAACATGCTTTCAATAGCTCTTGTTCTTCTCTATCGATTACGGTGAAATCTTCCATACTCTTGTACAGGGATGGACTGAGGAGTTAAAGATCGTGCACTGGGCCCAAGTTCAAACACGCGAAGGCTCATGAGGTTCTACCAGGATCACCCCACTTTTTGGATCACTCGGGTTTATCATAAATTGATAGCAATGTTGACAGCAAAGTTTGCAATGAAATTATGGAGGACAAGATAGTTTCTACATTCCAATAGTGCTCTTAGCCTACATATTTTAGGGGAATTTAAATCTTCTTAAAATGAATAATAGAGATCGTCAAAGTCATAGTAATATGCTTGTCCATTTTTTGCACTGAAGAAGAAAGATATGGTCTGCAAGTACTTTCAACGCGAGGCAACTTTCTACCTCGTATATCCTTTAGTGGTTGTACATCACACGCCGGGAAATATGATCGTAAAATCACCGTTATCTGAAAAACAATGGCGATTATACTGGGAACATTCCTGCTACCACATTTGTGGGACGTATTTTGGTGTAATTATGTGCCGAAGTACGCCCCACAAATACGCTATGTGAACACCCTCTTAAACATTTACTAGAAAGCCTATTGAGGTTAATTTGTAAACATGTTTTCAGCCCTTATGCAGAGCTATGTGTCTTTATCATTACAATGTAACCTAATGCTTCTAAAGTTTCCTGTTCCTCTTTTCCTTCTGTTTGCTGTCTGTAGATTAGGTTAGGCTTCAGATTTAGGTTGTGATTAAATTCACCACAAATGTCACTGGTTCGATTTGGTTTGGCCCAAACTGAATTAACCCCTTAAGCCGAACGCCTGAAAAGTTGTTAATGACCAGAACATTTTTTTAGTTTTTGCCTCCTTGCGTTTCAACAGTTGTAACTTTTTTTATTTTTTCAATGACGCAGTTGTATGAGGGCCCCTTGTTTTTTTCGAGACAAGTTGTACTTTATGGGGGAATAGTTTAAGTTCACTTATAAATAATTGCAGTATTTTTTTTTTTTTTACACCATTCAAATTTCACACTTAATAACTTGTTTGTTTTAATTTTACAGGTTATTACGGTCGTGTGGATACCAAATATGTATATGTTTTTTTGTGCGTGTAATTTATGTACAATTATTTTTATTAAATATTTATTTTTATTTTATTATTTATTTTTTATTCTTTTTTTTACACTTTTTATGGGTTTCTTTGTACTTTTTTTTTACTCCCATGAAGGGAGAACTGTTTTACATGTTTTAAAAAATTTCTTTACACTTAGTAATGTATTAGCATATTCATATATGCTAATACATTCTAATCTGTGTCAGCCTGACACAGGCAGTGATTAGGACAGCACACAGTGCGTCCTAATCACTGGCTTTATACACAGAAAACTCTGGGGCCACGCTAGGTCCCCAGAGCTGACTGTGCAGCTGTTTCTCGAGCTCTATCGGGTCACCGGCGTTCCGTCACCCGACAGAGCAGGGGAACCCTTTGATTACGCTGCGGTAACGCACCGCCGCAATCAAAGGGTTAAAGCACCGGGTTGCGGAGGTTTCGCCGCTGCCCGTGCTCGCAGGGATGCTCTGGGATCGGGGCTGTGGGAGTACAGCCCCGATCCCAGCGCAATTGCGGCCCCCAGGCGCGCGAAAACCCCGAAGTCGGCAGCGACGTCTAAAGACGTCGCTGCCGACGAATGACCCGCACCAGCCGAAGTCAAAAGACGGTGCGCGGTTGTTAAGGGGTTAATGAGAAAATTATCCAGCAACCCTAAGGCAAACCCCAAACCATGGGATTGGGGATGGAATAAACTTTAGGGTTACGGCTGCTGGACAATTTTCTTGCAAATTACAAATTTTCAAAAAAGTCGGCCAAAAAACCCTAACCCTAGTTTTAACCCCAACTTAGGGTTAGGTTTAAGCTTAACATTAGCATTAGGGTTATTTTTAGGATTGCTGAACAATATTTCCGTAAATTAGGGCTAAGGTTGGAGCGTTAGTTACAGTTGGGCTTGGAGTTAGGGTTAAGGTTGGGTTTAGGGTTAGAATTACAGTTAGGTTTAAGGTTGGTATAATGGTTAGGGTATGTTCACATGGGGTAATTTCAGCGCACATTTCGCCGGGTATTTGCACCAATACAGCCAAGATACACGCCGAAATTACGGTCATCAATAGTTCTCATAGAGTACATAGAGAATATGATCGTATTGTACGCGCGGGGAGATAAGTGACATGTGTATTACTTGCGGCGAATACGCGCCGCGAGTAATGACAGTCTATGGGGCCGGCGGGCTGCCAGCCCCCCTACGCCACGCGAGTACGTGCGTATCAGCTCCCAAATCACCCGCCGTAATTGCGGCCCAAAGGCCCACCATACCCAGATGCCCACCATACCCAGGGCCCCACCATACCTAGAGGCCAACCATACCCAGAAGCCCACCATGCCCAGGGGCCCACCATACCCAGGGGCCCACCATACCAAGGGGCCCACCATATCCAGGGGTACACCATAACCAGGGAACCACCATAACCAGAGACCCACCATAACCAGGGACCCACCATAACCAGGGGCCCACCATAACCAGGGGCCCACCATAACCAGGGGCCCACCATACCAATGGGCCCACCATACCCAGGGGTACACCATAATGAGAGGCCCACCATAACCAGGGACCCACCATAACCAGAGACCCACCATAACCAGGGACCCACCATAACCAGGGGCCCCGTGTCCCTATCCCCTCCGGGGTTTCCCCTGTTTTCCCAGGCAAATCTAAACTTGGTTTAAGTCAAAAAATAGGGCAGTCTGAGTCCTTAAAACGTCCCCCTTCAGCACTTTGACAGCTCCTAGGGGACAACACCCGCTTCGGTTTTTTCGGTTTCTTTCGCGACTCATTTTTAGGATTTGTACTTTCGGAAAAGCTCCAATGAGTGAAGACCAAGCGCTTGGGGCTCCAATACTCATAACATTTACAAATGAGTTAATAAAATTATGCCCGGTACTTGCCAAACTTAGCTGGCAGGATGTCTTTTCCTTGAGTCGGCGGCAGTCGTCTTATAAATGTGCGGTAGGTAGAGGCCTTAATGAGGCTGCATGACTGATGCCGTTAATAAGTCAGACATTTACTTTCAAAACCAATTTCAGCGTTTTTTGTTTTTTTTTAAGGGTGACTTTTCTTGCCGGGGCTTTACCAAATTTTCCACAGTCCTGGGGGATTTCCCACAAAGGGGGAAAAAAAGAATCAGCTACAGTTTCAAAGATAAAAATAAAATTACCTTTCTATGAAACTTTGCCCCAAGGTTAGAACACAACTGACAAACGGATCTTGATAAATTCTGGCCGCCTAAACGCTGGGAAGAGGACCGACTTTTGTTAGGCTGTGAAAGCAGAATACAATGAATCCTCACAGACGCTGCCGAGGTGCACGTTCTCCAATTATATTCCTGTCTTTAGGTGGATAAAGTGATTTAAGAGGAAGGAAATCTAAAAATGACAATGAAAATGTCCAGACAAGAGATTTTTAAAGTTTCAATAGTCAAGGCCGGGAAAAGACACGGGTGCTTTGTCCCAAAAACACGCCCTTT
>JAODAL010070762.1:0-15795 GCA_025379985.1 Phyllomedusa bahiana | reverse complement strand
TTTAAATTTTTTTCACAATTTTTTTTATATTTTCCACAAATAAAAAGCATTTTTTGGACCAAAATTTCTTACTATCTTAAAGCACAATGTGTCACGAGAAAACAATCTCTGAATCACATGGATAGGTTAAAGTGTCAAAAAGTTATTCTCACATAAAGTGACACATGACAGATTTCAAAAATGGGGCTCTGTCAGAGAGGCCAAAACTGGCTCCGGCGGTAAGGGGTTAAAAGGAGACGTAGAAAGCAATAACATCTGTGCTTGAATCCTATACAGAGATTTAGTACGTACCTCTCCAGGGGTGGAGACCATACCAACTGTATACCCCAAATAACTCATAGAGCTGGATGACACTTTGCAGACATGGACTATTGATAACACATTGCAGATGACAATGGTAACACTGCTCGCACACGTGTATATGGCGTGGAGCATACCACAGATAGTATTTGGTGAGCTGGTGGTGTGAATTGTGGATACTGAGTGTTTTCGGTGTAGTCATAGTGTGGTTAACCCTGGAAGCTTCTGTTTGTGTGGTTTTTTGCCTTCCACTTGTCACTGGTTTGTATATCATTACTGACCATTAGTAGAAAGTTGGCTGCATCCCGGAGGAGTTGTAGCTACTGCAACCAGTTATTATCTCAGAGGAAATGCTCTTATCACTATCAATCATTATTTCCTTCGGGGTCGCGCTGGATTGATAGGGTTTTTTTTTAGCTCTCCATGTAATTATATGGTGGAGTTTTACAAATAACCTTAGGTGGAAATGCCTCATGCTGCCTTAATGACTGTGATTAGACTAGGAAGTATTGTGATAAAAGCCGCTGACACTGCTGTCACCTCGACATTTCCACCTCCTCGAGCCGTGGTCAGGTCAAACGTTTGCTACGGATACAGACAACTCATAGAAATGGGTGCTAAATTGGTTAATTGAAGATGATTACAGCTAAAGCAAAGTTCATTTTTTTGTCTGGCAGCTTGTGCAGTGATATGATTCTTTCTGTACAGTTTTCCATAGGACCATAGGTAAGTGATAGAGGACAGAGGATAAGGCTATGTCTACACGGCATTGGACAAAACAGGCCGGCAAACCAAATCCTAAAAACGTTCATAAATCTGAGTTTTTTGTCCACTGCCTGTCAAAAGCTGCTGAAAAAACGTGAGTTTTCTGGCACGTTTTGTGTTTTTTTGGCACATTTGTTTTGCAGAAATGCACAGCATTAGATTTGCTGTGTATTTCTGCAAAAAACGCACCTAAAACACGGCAAAAAACTTTGCCGCTTTACATAGACTTCAATAGTAAATTCTCTGCCCTGCTCAGTCATTTTTTGCAACATGGTTCAAAACATGTGTAAGGCCAGTCTCTGAAACGCGTCAGCGGTTCTTATGCATCGCTGACATGTTTGGTGGACTGTAACCATGATTTTTACATTTCTGCAATAAAGCATTTAATATACCGCATCTCTCCCTGGTTGGAAGCTGACTCAGCTTTGTGTTCACCTATGTTTCAAAAGACAACCAGCAAATAAAAAGAGCAGAAAAAAGACGTTCTGTGGAGACAACAGGATGTTTTTACTATAGAAGTCTATGGGACCTCTTTTCAGTTGTTTTTTCAGTGTTTTTATGAAACAAAAAACGCTGACAAAAAGGACATATTTGTGTGCAGTAGGAGACATAGCCTGAGTGTAAGTCCCCCACTATTGATGAGAACAGAGGTGACATTTCTGCTTTAAGGGTATGTTCACATGGCTTATTTTGCAGCGCATTTTGCTGTGTATTTCATGCTGTACTGCGCTTAATACGTGGGGAAATGTGCCCCATAATTATGGTAATTCATAACTCTCATAGAGAACTATGTTTTACGCCTCCTCTCCCGATCGTATTGTACGATCGTATTGTACGTATGGGGAGATAAGTGACATGTCAATTGTTTGCTGCAAATACGCGCCGCAAGTAATGAATGTCAATGGGGACACTGCTGCCCCTCCCGGGCCGGTGGAGTACATGCATATTAGGGCAAGCTCCCGAAACACACGTTGTATTGCGGCGAGTACTGTACGCGCTGAAGTACATCATGTGAACATACCCTGACAGAACAGCAGATGAGCATGTGTGCTGTTGTTTCATTCAGTTTCTATGAGACTGACGGAGACAGCTAAACACTGTTATCGCTTATCTATGTCAGAGATTGATTAGAGTGGTAGCACACCTTCTTGACCACTGCTCAATTCAGACGGGGACAAAAGACCTGGGAAGGTCGGCAAGAAGGTTTAAGGGGTGGGAGTCATTGGAACTTATCTGGCTAGGTGTTTAGTAGCTGGTGCCTTCATTCCTTGAAGTATGAAGGTCTGAACAGGCCCTAAAGAGAGGAAACATTAGTGTAGGACCTACCTGCATTTGAGGTCCCCTTAAAAGATTGGGAGGTGGGCTTAAGCAGTTTTGATAAAAAATGTGAACTAAGAAAAAATTTTCATGTATCCTAAGTAGCATAAATGCTTTTTCAAAAATTCCTATGTGCCTTTTGATAGTTTTTTTTAGTTAATAGTGTGCTACTGATATTGGAGTTTATATGTATATTGCTGCCACACCAGTGTGCACCTATGCTCATTTTTTTCAAAAAAGTTTTTGGATCTGCAAAGCCAAATATTGTTTTCTAGGGGATAGGTGTCTGTCTTGAACAACTCTTAACATGGGGCTCAACAGAGACATTTGACTTCTTTGCAACTAGCACACAACCTCAGTTTTAAGTTGTGTGATGAAAACCTGCAATTCTTGTGAATGTTGCAAGTTAAAGAGAACCTGTCACATAGGTTATGCCCCCCTTGCTGAGGGCAGCACAAGCTAGTGTCAGACCTGCTGTTTCCAGCGCTGTGTCCCTTATTCTGTAAGATGCTGTAGTTTCAGAGTATTTAATGCTCAAATCTTATTCATGAGCAGATGTTAGCCCTGCCCACCAAAGGCTAGCCCCGCCCACCTGGCAGTTATTCACATGTTTCTACCTATTCAAACTAATAGGTTTATCAGTTGAGGTGGGCGGGGCTAGCCTCAAGTGGGCGGGGTATGAAAAAACTGACTCTTTTCATGACTCTTTTGTGGCTGAAAACTGCAGACTTGAGAGCTAATTACTCGAAAAATACAGAATAAGGGAGACAGTGCTGGAAACAGCAGGTCTGTCCCTAGCTTGTGCTGTGCTTAGCAAGGGGAGCATAATCTATGTGATAGGTTCTCTTTAACAGCTGTTTTCCTCATTGAGATTGTAGTAATGCCACCCTGGGACCCTAGCAATGAAAGGTTTTTTTCCCACTATTACAGGTGATGGCATTAAACTCGCTAGGCCGTCATTTATCGATTATAATAGTCCCACAACATACAACATTCATTGGTTTCAGGATAACTAATGTAAGTTCAAATCATGATACTATGGAAAACTGATAGTTGGTTCTAAAGTCCATAATGCAAAAAGGTTTAAAGGATAATGAAGCAGATAATACAGATAAAGCGCATCCTTACATGTAACATCAGAAAGAGCTGCTGGAAGCTGGAAATCACTTTCTATGATGAGGACAGGCGCTTCTTTGGGCCATGTACTTTATACACAATGTACCGAAAAAAAGGGGCCCTCTCCTACAGGACTGGTGTTTCTGCACTGGTTTGTAGAAAGGCACTACTAGACCGCCAATCACTGCATCCACTTCAGTAATACAGAGGTTTTATAAGTAAAATATTCATGATAATTGGTTGGATCTTCCTTCAATCACATCTGCTGCAGATGAGCAGTGTCTGTGATATTTTATGGTGAGTGTGGTTTCATGGTAGCATGTCCAGGAAGGAGCATTGTATGGTGGAAATATTGTATTCTGAGGCCATTGTAACTTTAGGGACCGTTGTAGCAGGAGAACAACTGCTAGGAATCGCATTAATTGCCAGAACGAAGATGTGGTAGAACTTTTAAAGGACTGCTGTTTTTGCTGTTTTTTCCTACGTGATGACACTTCTGGCCATATTCTGTGCTCCAGGGACTGACCTTAACATGCTAAAATGTTTCTTTGCACGCAATTTTCCGGTAATTTGGCATATATCACCTGGCAAAATGCAAAGTGCACTTATTGACCCCCCAAAAAAACACACCCAGATAGAAAACTTGCCATGTAGTTGGCATGTACAGTATGTCTCAGACAGATATGTAAATGATTACTGGTGTGGTCTGATAAGACACTGGGTCTTGCCACAAGAAGGCATAAAAATGCTTCCCCTGCCTCCCAGCAAAAAGGCTCTGAGAGGCTACATTTCAGTAGTGTACCTTGTAGAGTGAGATCGTTGATTGCTAGAAATGCCTCCACAATGCACTGAAATACATTTTGCCTAATTTACGAGAAACAGGATGGTTGTTTCAACAATTTGCCTGATATCTAGGCTGCTATAATCAAGGTATTAAAGGGGTTGTCTCACTACAAGGATTGCTTTTTATGTTAAACATCTTGTAAAAACAAGTCACTTTGCAATATATGTCCATTAACAGTGTTGTCACCTATTCCTAGATATCGCCTCTTGTATGGGCTGCATCAGCTCCTCAGGTCACTATAGCTATAGACCTGTTTGAGCTATCCTGATAGGCTGCCAGCACTGGTTGCTATAGCTACAGACCTAGCTTCTACTGCAGCCTAGCAGAAGCCAGTAAACACGCCCCTGAATTCAAAATGAAACCAAGAAAACAGGACTGAGGTAAGATGAATAAATATAGTGAGACAACCCCTTTAAGAGCAGTGGTTACGTGAGAGTGTGCAAACATATGGTAAACTGTCTCCGGAGAGCTTAGACAGATCGCCAGCAGAGAGGCTTTTTTGATCTACCAACCAGCACAAGCAGCTCGCACAGTTTCCTTGTCCACTATCCAGACACTGGTGTCACCAGTGTCTCTACCCATACCCTTGCCAGGCACCTAGCAGAAGGAAATTTAGTGTGATGGTGCCCATTACATGCCTTGCAATTGACAGCCAGCCACAGTCACCTTTGTTTGCAGTGGTGTGAACAAGAAACCTGGATTGCTAGGGACTGGAATCAAACAGGTTCTGTTTGGGACCCGTCAGTGGTTGGGTTAGGTTATGGAGGTCTTGTGGTGCGTACTGCAATCCTGACTTTGCTGTAAAGTAACACACTGTCCCAACTGCTGCTGTGATAATCTGGAGAGCCATCAGATACGACAGTCGGTCACCCCTAGTATTGATGTAGTGGTATGTACAGAATATCTTGTGGCCATATTGTCTCTCATGGCTTCCAACTAGCAGGTTTTCCCAGGAATGTCTCTGCCAGACTGCAATGCTTCCTTAGCCGGCACACACAAGAGTTATCACCAGTTGGGCAGCTTTGGCAAAGTACCAGCGTGAAAGTTCTATAGGCCCAGCTGCAACATTTGTGGGCAAACATACCACACAATACCATATGGAACCTGCATGCCTCCATGCCCAACCGTATCTCATCTTGTGTGGCCAACAGGATACTAGAGCCACCTTTAAATTGCACAGTTTTCCCCAATAAACCTATCCTTTCACGCTCATATTTTTACCACTTATGTATATCATCATTACAGTCACACATAGAACGTTTCATTTGATTCTAGCAACGTCAATGATTGCATTTGCAGTTACAGTTAAAGGGGTCATCCAGCAAATAAAAGTTATCCTTCAATGGGGCTAAGGTGGGTAAATAAATAAAAAATGGACACTTTCCCCCATAGTTGCCGCTCCAGAGTTCCCCAGCGATCTGCTCCACTTGACTTCTAGGTTCTCGTCCTGACATAGAGGAGAGGCTCGTGCTCCATTGTAAGTGGAGGGAGCTTGAGCCTTCTCTGTAATGAGAACCTGGAAGTCAAGAAGAGCATATCATCAGGGAGCTCCGAAACAGCAACTTTTAAGGGGAGCTGTAGGTATCTCTTTGAGAAAAAAATGTTTTACCCTCCCTCACCCCATTGAAGAATAATTTTCATGACAACAACATTAAAGGGGTTTTGCCAAGAAGTGAAGTTCCTTATCTCTTATCTGCACAGGAGAGAAGAAAAACAAAGCATGAATGGCTGCAAGGGGGAGAGGGAAGGTGTTGAGCAGAGCCAGGAAGCAGGGAGTGTCTCTAATGTTTACTCAATTAATAACGTTACAACCAGTGGATTCTCTATACAGCAGACAGCTTCATACACTGCACTTTTCTCCCCAGCCCCTTGCAAGCTAGTTCATGTTCCCTGTCATCAGATAAGAAGTGCAAACACGCAAGCGTGGCCAGATCAGCTCCTGTCAGTGTCCTGGTCGGGTCTAATGTAAACTTTCAGGAAACTACGGGCATCTGATTAAGGCTGTGGCTCTCAGAGGCTTCACTTTTTGTAATCACATAAATTTAGAAAAGTGATTAAATACCCATTTTGGAGGATCCCATGTCAATATTACATCATGGCAAAACCCCTTTAAGCTTCTCATGTAGGTAATTTCTGTACGCAGATAGAACATTCCCCATCATATTATAAAAGCTCAGGTATGGTATGTCTAACAGCTACATAGTTACATAGTTGCATGGTCAGTACGGTTGATAAAAGACACGTGTCCATCAAGTGCAACCAAGGGTGGGGAAAATGTGGGTGAAGGGAGGGAGACAAGGATTTTAAGCCCAGCCTCCCCACTGGTGAATGCCCTGAAACCCACAAGGCAAGAACGAATCTGCCCACAGAGCCGCCACCAGACAGGATCCAGAATTTTACATGGCTACATACGCATTAATATTCTTTAGTTTCAGGTAGTTATCTCAGCCTTTCTTGAAACTCCCAACTGTTGCTGCTGTGACCAGCTCCTCAGGCAGCTATTCCACAGATTTACAGTTACTACGCTTTTCTCCTCTGGAGATTGAATCCTTTTTTCTCTAGCTGAAGGGAATGTCCCCTTGTCTTTTGACTATTGCCAATAACAACCAGCAGAATTGTGAATACAGCTCTGAAGTATATCTACAATACAAGATGTCATCTGATTTCAGTAAATTATGTGTATAATAAAATGATGTTCATTACTATATGAAAGAAATTCTAACCTCCTCCCTTCCTCCAGATATGAGTGATGATCTGGATAAATGCAAAGCAATGTGTGAACAGTAATTCCATGTTTGAATACAAATGTGACGACGTACTGTATATTTGTCTGTTTCACATTAAACATATCAGCGATTGCAATTTCGCTACAGTGAACCACAGAGCAAAGTGATAAATCTGTCTGCTGTTATGAATAATGTATAAGCGTACAGGAAGAGATGAGATAAACCGTGTACCGTGCAGATCGCATTGAGCAGAAAACACAGTCACCGGTTGCACACAAATAAACTGTTAGATTTGCTTGCAAACAAATTCACTGGGAGATTTCCTGAAAAAAACTTCTAAAATTTGATTTGCAATTTTATTTCATATCCTGGAGGGGATCTACTAAGCAAAATGCGGTAGAATTCTATTGCAAATTGTGCCACAAAGTGCCACACGTGATATGTGCCAAATTTATTGTAGGTTTTAGATACACTGTATGGCAACAGTCAACATCTAAAGAGGCGTAGGGTGCATCCACACGGCAGTGACAAAATACCAGTTGGATTCTGATTAAAGAATCTGGCCGGTGTTTTGTCATCTTTTGCATGGTTTGGGGGGACGGTTCTGTCCGCGGTCTGCGGATTCGCCTGTCCCCTTCAACCATTGAACATCGCAGCTTCTGCCCGAAAACCAGGTGGAAGATTGTGCATGTTCAAAGTTTTTAGAAATGACGGTGGTGTAAAAAAACGTCCGGCAGAAAATCCGCTCCGTGTGAACTGCTGAATGGGTTTTCTATTAAAGTCTATGTGGATGGCTGACAGTCGATTTTCAGACAGTTTTTCAAATCCGAAAATCCGACCAAAAAACCTGGCCATGTGGACAGACCCTTAGCTAAGGATTAATCAAATGTACCAAATTTTTTAGACGCATGCAATTTTTTGGCACCTAATTTTAATACATATATACCCCAAACATAAAGCAAAAAAGTATCTAGCCAAAAGAGTATCACCAAATATATTGGGCCTCATTTATCCTAACTGTAGGCCTGTCTCTGTTATCCATAGCAACCAATCAGAGCTCAGCTTTCTTTTTTCAAACTGATCTTAAATCCTGAAAATGGACTCTGAATGATTGATAAATGAGGCCCTATATAATGCCGATGGGCAACTTTCCAACAGATTGCAGGTCATTGACGTGTGTGTGTGGAGGGGGGGGGCACTTTGTAATCTACTTAGTAACGATACAAGCTTCTAATAGAGGAATATTCTTTTAAAGGATATTCTGCTTGTGGTAAGTAGAGTTGATTATGTATAATATCATGTTTGCAGTAATGGTGGGGCCTCATCTTTGGGACCCTCACCTGTTGGAAGAATGGGGGTCTTACATGTCTGCTTTTACCTTCATGATCAATGGTGAGGCTCCCACATGTGCACCGTTTATGTGAGAAAAGCCTTACATAGCTCAAAAGCGGAGGAATGAAGTTCAAATAGTATTTCCCTTTCACATAGAGTAGCTCGTATTATATGATCGTATTGTACACGCGGGGGGAGAATTGACATGTCAATTGTTAGTGTCGAATACGCGCCGCTGACAATGCATGTCTATGGGGCCAGCACCCCCCCCATGCCTTGCAATTACGCGCAGTTCAGCGGGTGGTTCCAAAACACCCGGTGTATTGTGGTGCGTACTACATGCGCCGCAATAAGCCGTGTGAACATACTCTTAATAACCAGGCTTGTAAAGGCCTTATATGGACCATCTACAGTTCTTCAGATTTTACATTTCTGCATTTCAACAGACATAACCTTTTTTATTTTTTTCGGTGACACAGCTGAATCAGGCCTTGTTTTATGCAGAATAAGTTTTCTTTTTTTCCATTGTATTTTGAAGATACATGTAAATTACTGTGTAATCTGTTAAAACACTTTTTGTGTCATGATTTTTAAAAACAAAAGCTTTTTTTACACCATTCACAATTTACTCAAAATAACCTGTTTAATTCTACAAGTTATTACAGTTGTGTGAATATGTATCATGTATAAGGTTTTATTTTGTGAGTGTAACATAAACATGATACATTTTTTATATTAGGTTTTTTTGGTTTCATTATTTTCTTATTTTGTGCACACTTTATCTAATTAACGTAATTACTATTTTGAAACTTTAATCTAAACTGATAATGTATAAGCTTACATTATATATGCTATTAAATTATACATAGGCAGCTGTTATGGCAACACATGGTGTGCCCAAACATCAGACCATATCTACTATTTTGCCATAGGCAAACTTAAACTCTATCAGTTCTCAGTCTATAAAGCACTAAAACGTAACTTTTATTATATACAGCACTTAACCTCTCTAACACACTTTTTAAAAACCTGATTTCTAACCGCTCAATTTGTCTCATAAATGTATCCCTTTGTAATTGTGAAAGAATAACTCCTTTTCTATTATCAAATCTGGTGGAACACCACCTATTATATCAGCAGGGAAACCCTATATATACAGTGATTTGCTAACTGCAAAAACAAATCTAAAAACATCTTATTTGGGCAATGATTCCTAATCTGATGGGCATGAAGCATATGAGGTTTCCTTGTGAAACCCTCCGCAGCAGGTAACATAGTGAAAAGAGGTAGAAAATCACAAATTAAAATGTCATGCCTGACCTCCCCAACATGTTTCACCAGCTAACTGGCTTCATCAGGGGATAGTGGTCCAGTCCCATGAGGTCTAGTTCATTTCCTTTTATATGGTCTTAGGTACACACCCTATTCAGGTGCTCACCAAATAGCCACCAGAGATTCAACGATAAACATTCCCCCTTTCAAAACACACCCTTTTCTCTCCTCCATGCATAATAATACCATTTACTGCTGCTGCGTTCTTATAACCAACATTCCTCAGGAAATATCGCCATCTCCGTTGCGGGCTTCCGCCCTATCTTACCGTACCGCATGCGCACTGCACCAATGGACATTTCCGCCCTTACTGTGACGGACTTCAACCCAACTTCTCTCACATTACTGCGTCTGAGCGGATCTCCTAGAACGGACTAAGCGCAATAGGTCCTACATTATGCGGCACACTGCTGTCTTTGTCCCTTCCCATAAGCCTCTTCTCCTCTGTGTCTAGTGTGCATATTCAATTTTAATAATAATTTTAATAAAGCTTCGGGCCTTATGACACCCCCACATCAGGCCTACTGCACATACAGATCTGGGGCCATTTAAAGTTGACTGTAAAAGGTTTCTCCATGCTCTGTTTGGACACTGGAAAAACCCAGTGCCCCGATTGGGTAGGTGAGTCCCCTTGATCATGCTATGGTTTTGAACTGGGGTATTCAAGGGGTTTAACAGGGATTGGAAGAAGCCCCGATTCCCATTGTGCTCAGAGCTGCTCTATGAACAAAACCGTTAGTTACAGCTCCCTTCTTAGGGCAGCAGTGGCGTTGGGAGCTGCAGCAGGTGGTCATTAAATACGCTGACTGGTCCTGAAACATTTTCCAACAAATCATTTTAGCATCAAGGACGGTTTTGATTCCTCATCGTTTATCAGATCAGTCATTTTATTGGGACATCTATGGCCTCCTCCATCTGTTTGTAATTAGCAGGCAAGTCTAGTTTAGCACTGTAATTCCTATTAATTGGAATTAACAAGATCTAAGAGGTCGTGGATTTTAAAGTATTCTTGACTATTGGGTAATCACTAAAAAGAAATTTCAAAGCTCCCAGTGTCAATAGGCCACTAATGTTTCATACTGTACCCATAAATCCTTCATAAAGTACAAGTAGAATGAAAATTGGCACAAAAACTGCTATATGACTGTAATGTGTGAATGCACCCTAAATGATCTAGGATTCCAACTAATTGGGAAATCCATTGTCACCTAATTGTCAGAGTCTAGAAGAAGCATTGCTGCCAATGATATGTTTAAACAATCGCTGTCACATGCGGCCCAGGCAACTGCTCTCGGCCTGTTGAGTATCAAACCTGGGTCCCATTTATTACAAAGGGAGCTGTGCTCAAAACTCACTGGGACAGTTGTCATAGCTGCCTAACCACCCAGCATGCAGTTACATCTCTCCACATCTAATGTCACATTGGGTAGAAGAAATTGCCTAGACAACCCCTTTAATGCTCGTGTAAGAGGTATTTGTATAGCCCATTGGCACACAGCTTTGCTACGGATTCCTTTCCACACAGTAAGGGTGCTTTCACACAGTGTGTTTTTTGGTGCGTTTTTTTTTCTTTGCAGAAATGCACAGCATTAATTGCTGTGCCTTTCTCCAAAAACACGCACCAACAAAGGCAAAAAAAATTCACCAGAAACACATCAAACAATGCAATGTGTGAAAGTGCTATAAAGCTGCAGATTAGAACCATTGAATTATAACAGGTCTAATCACATGCATCCCCTAGCACATTTATAGTAGTAGTCTTAGGGTACGTCTACAGGGCAAAGATTTATAATCGGGTTTTGACATGGTTTTTGGATTTTGAAGCCAGTGAAAAACCGACTATAAACCATCCCCATAGACCTCAATAGAAAATCTGAGCTGTAGTCTACACAGCTCGGATTTTCTGACGGTCAGATTTCAAAACTGTAGTTTTTAAAAAAACTTGGAACATGTACATTCTTCCACCAAATTTCCGTTGGAAAATGTACTATTCAATTAGCTAAATCCGAAAATTACAGCAAAAAAATGGGCCAAAAAGCGAAAACCAAGTGTAAATTACTGGTCGGATTCTGATTTTTTACTTACCGTGTGGACGCAGTCTTAGGGTTTGTACACATGGCTGATTTGGATGCTAATTTTTCAGTGTTCAAATAGTCTTTTGAAAACTGCCTCATATTTTGCATTTTTCAGACAAGCTTTTGATGAGTATTTGATGTGTTTTTTGAGATGCGCCTCTTAAAGGGGTTGTATCATTTCATTGAATGGTCTTCAGAATAAGGGGACAGTGAATACAAGCAACTTTGCAATTAGATGTCATTAGCAAAGCTATCTTGTATTCACAGGATCCCTTATCTTCTGTTTCTGTTTACACTGATATCCAATGCTGGTCGGATCCCTCCTCCTTGTATTTCACTAGCTGAGAGCTCATTTACAGCCCCCGGCTGTATTCACGGAGCTTGCATTCCTGTCTTTCACGCAAAGTAAGGGACCGGCACATTTTCACTCTGCACAGCCAGAAGAAACAGAATAACACTGCAGGGCTTCTATAATCAGGAAACAGCACAATTGTGTGTCAATCCCTGCCTCTCCTGCATAGAAGGGAGATCTGTGCCGTTCATAGAAAGCTGTAACAGATCTCCAGCTGTGAGAAGAGATCAGTGCTTAGTCTAGATTGCATGCAGCCTGTGGTATGTATACAGCTCTTACAAAATAAGACTGCATAGGGAGAGACACAGTGACATGTGGACTCAGAGAGGGGGGGGGTCTCGGGAGCCAGCATGAACAGTGAAGGGGGGGGGTGATGTCACCCAGCTGGGACGGGAAGAAATGGCCCTGCATTTCTAGAGTTGAGAAGCAGTATGAATCAGCCGAACTAAAGAAGCGATACATCCCCTTTAAGGAGCGTTTTTCGACGCGGTTCTCAACGTGGCTTTTATCTTGGCATTCAAGATTTGTCTCAGGGTGGTTTTTGGCTCGGATCTGGGTCCAAAAAAGCATCAAAAACGCGTCACAATGTTTTGCACTCTGTTTTGAAGCTCTTCATTGATTCCTATGGGCATTTTACTTGCCAAAAACGCCTCAAGAATTAAAGGTACTAATCTTTCAGTGCTAGAAACAGTGCTGGAAGTAAGAGAGTAAAGAGCGGTTTTAGATAGAAATCAATGTAAATGAGGTCAAGATGTTTTATAGTAGTTTTCACCTTTTCTTGGGTGAGGAAGATGTGCCAAAACAGCGTCCAAATAAGCTGCGTGAACATACCCTAAGTTGTAGCATCGGATTTCTGCCATTGATCCTTGAAAAATCCATGTCAAATCTGCCAATGACAAATGTGAACTGTGTAAATATACATAATGCTTCCTGTTACCAATGCTACAGCAGGACATTCTCAATAATCTTTGCATGGATCTGCGACACATGTGAACAAGGTCCAGGAGGACCATCATATCTTGTACTTATGGTGTCATCAACTTTTTTCAGATTTGTATATTGAAATGAATAAAGGATAATTTATGAAATTGAGAAGTGGTGTTGATGATTCTGAACTAAACATAGCCTTTAAACCATGGAAAAAGATATTGTACTAAAACAACTTTTAATCAAATTAATTAAAATAATGTACTTTTTGACTCACTAAACAGCATGGGAATTCACAGATCATCTGATCAGACAGTTCCTCCAATTTTCAAGAACTTCTTCAGATACCCCTGCTGAAAACAAAAGGTTAATGGGTCTCCATATTTTCTGCCACTAAAGATGCTAGAAGAGAACCCTAACTTATCCCTTAGCGGGATATTCGTTCTAAAAAGAACGGTCCCACGCAACTGTACCTGTTGTACCCTGAAAAAAACCTTAAATATCCAGACGCGTTTCGTTTGGAAGTAACTAAACTCTTCAGTGGATGACTATACATAATCGTAAATGAACCTGCCCAAACAATGGGCACAGGGCACCAATGTAGATAGTAGGATGGAGAAAGAGAGTGGTATGTCCAAGGAACTGGTGTCCTTCACTGAGTCTCCATGGACTCAGTATCCAGGTACAGTTGCGCAGGACCGTTCATTTTAGAATGACTATCCCACTAAGGGTTAAGTTATGGATCTTCTAGCATCTTTAGGGGCAGAAAATATGGAGACCAATTAACCCTTTGTTTTCAGCAGGGGTATCTGAAGAAGTTCTTGTAAATTGGAGGAACTGTCTCATCAGATGATCTATGAATTCCCATGGCTGTTTGGTGAGTCAAAAAGTACATTATTTTAATTAATTGGATTAAAAGTTATGTTTTAGTAAAATATGTTTTTCCATGGTTTATACATTCTGGATTTTTTTTTGTTTAGATAATATTTGCTCCTTTTTGTTTAAACATAGCCTATGGCAGCTCTTTGCTGTATTTGCAACTTTTGTAGATGACTGGATGCTGGATTAGGCCTGATCCGTATCTGCGTTGGAGGTCCTGTTAGGAGTCTTCATCGCAGAATCCATCAAAAATAATGGAAAAATGAAGCATGATGCGCTATTTTTTTTACAAAAAAACTGATAGACAACATGACGCAAACCCAATAGAGTGCATTGTAGTCATTGGAGCCCGTAGGGCACCGTTGGTCCATCGTGTTGCTTTTTTCAGATTTCAGTTCCTATGACAGAACAGAAAAAACGGAAATAACAGCGCAGATGTGAATCTGGCCTCAAGTGTTTTCACTATAGATAGTTATAAATAACAAAACTGATGTAGTATACTAATGCTGGAATAATCATTCCACCTTGTGTTAGCTATGAGGCACATATTATGCTACATTTCTGCCAGTTCTACATACTGTGAAATATTATGAACCATTTTATGCATATGTTAAACAATGGCTGACAAGTATAGGGTGTCCGAAAAGTGACTGTGCAGAGAGAAATTTGTAATGCCATTAAAGTTTTATATGCTGTATTGCAGGCCAGACCTGTAAATTCTATGTCCAGTATTTGCGCTAGATGGCGTTACTGCTTGCTCACATGTTTTGGAATTTCTACCCATATTTGCCGAAAATTCACTTTCATCAAAACATTATTTAAACCTTGTCCACCCTGCATGTTTCAGATAGTTTTTGTTAAAAGAAATTGTTTTGTGTATACGGTTCCTATGCAGACCTATGTGTCTCAGTGGTTACAGGCAACAAACTCTGTGTTTAGTCTGATCTTAAAGTTTCTCTGTATTATTTGAGAAAGAAAAGAAGGGTGCTAGAGCATAACTATATCCCAATGGGCACCATAGCAAAATAACACGGGCCCCACTGCCTAATGACAGGAAGCAGAAACAGCAGTATAAGCATAAGCAGCGATAGTAAAAGTATAAATAATACCGCCATGTTTCAGAGAAGCCACATAGTAGTGCTGAAGAGCAGAAAGCCATCAACCAGTTATTCTCTACCATAAATGTACAATGTTCCTGCACCTGGCAAGGCCCTCTCAACCTCTGGGCCCCAAAGTAGCTGCTATGGCTGCTACAACTATAGTTATAACCATGGAAGAGTGCCAGGTGATAGGGAGTAACACCCGAATGAACCATTAGTTTGTTTGGTTTGTTTGTCCGTACTCTGTAAACATGGAGACACATACAGTAGGGAGACATGTCACCCTTTTCTGGCGTAAAATGCACCAAAGTGAGCCGTCTACAATGTCTAATGCACCAAACAAATGTGTTAGGCGCATTGTTCGTAAGACTCAACACTTTTTAATGCGCCCAACATGAAGGGGCATTCTGGGGGCGTCGCACCACACTCGTAATATTAGACACATATATGAATGCGGGTCGGCAAAACTGCTTGGACAGGCAGACCTATTTCAATGTGGTCTGTCTGAGCCTGAGGAGTCGAAGTGGAGATAGATTTGCTGTTAGGGAAAACAATGTCCAACATTTCTCAACTTCCATCAGTACAATAATAAAAAAATATTTCTGATAATTATCAAACTATATAAAATTTTAAAATTTAATAAAATTTTTTATCATATAAAATTAATATAAAAATATATCCCAAAAATATAAAAATATTTCCTATAAAATGTATTGAAAATTAATAGAAT
>JAODAL010070761.1:0-15796 GCA_025379985.1 Phyllomedusa bahiana | reverse complement strand
AAAAAAAAACACAATCAGGTCTGTGCATTGATAAAGAGAAATAAAATCCACAGGTTTGGTTCCTGCAGGGATTTGAACCCTGGACCCTTGTTCCTGGAGGCAAAAGTTTTACCTCTGAGCTACAGTGTAGCTACTTAAAGTTCTACGCATAAACAGACCTCTCATTGACTAAAGAGAGGAAAGGCCTGGTGATGTCATCCTACTGGGTCACATGATATGCAATTCAAACAAATCACACACGCCCCCTTCTGAGTACAGAGAGCTGAAGAGGTGGATGCAGGAGGTATGAAATGAGTTTGTGGCAAAACCCCTTTAAGACTTCCACAGAACAGAATGGAGAGGACTGCATAAGTTTGACTTCTCAATATGCCATAAATGTCTTAGAACACACCTTTAATTACAAGTGGATTCATCCAAGCTCTATGTCACCCGCAATACTATCCTATATATTATGGGCCACATGCATGAAAACTGTCTAGATCTAAGGCTTTCTTTGCTGCCTATAACAACCATTCAGAGTTCCTCTTTCATTCCATATAGTGTGCTGTAAAAATGAAAGGGGATATCTGATTGGTTGCTATGGGCAACAAAGAAAGTCTTAGAACTAGACAGTTTTCATACATATCCCTCTATATGTTTTGAAATAATTTGACCATTTCTGAAATTTATTTTGACATGTGCCAGAATGGAAAATCCTTATAGTGTTCTTTTGTACACATAAAAAGCAATTCAGGTCTACAACAGGCATATGCAATGTGATAATGATATTTCTAAACACAAACTATGCCAAATTTGTTTATGTTTAATGAAATTTAGGGGGACATGCATGAAAACTGTCCAAGTCTAAGACTTTCTTTGTTGCCCATAGCAACAATTCAGAGTGCCCATTTCATTTTTTTCAGAGCACTATATGAAATTTAGGGGGGGGGATGGGCTCTGAGCAATGCTATGGGCAACAAAGAAAGTCTTAGACCTGGATAGTTTTCATACATGTGGCCAGGGCTGCCAACAGAAATTTCTGGGCCCCATACAGCTGAAGATTCTGGGCCTCCCTACAAACCCCGCCCCCCATCAACCCCATTGCCCCGCCCCCCAGTAAAAAAAATGCAATTGCTGAATAATACCATCATACATCATCATACACTGAATGTAATTCATTACAATAAGACCAATATTACTGCCATACAGTGACCATATAGTGGTAGATACAATGCAGTTACATTTAGTGGCTTACAATTGATGTCTTGTTTGATGAGTCATTCACGTTCCCTTTTCTTCTCCATCCGGTCCAGGCCACTATAATGACTTCTCGGCCACAAATCGGCCCTGCAGAATTCACAACACAAACACCTGAGACTCCTCACTTTTTTTTTTTATCATCATCTTCCTACCTGTGTCCACCCCCCTGTGTACAAACTCCCTATCCATAGTGCCCAAAATGGTAATAATTACCCCCTTTGTGCCTGGTAATTAGGTATATAGCCCCTCCCCCATACATAGGCAATGGTACCCCCCATAGGTAGGTGGGTATATAGCAGGGTAGCCAGGTGAGTAGTAGGTAGCCGGGTAGCCAGAGAGGTAGGTAGCCAAGTAGATGGCTGCTAGGGAGGTAGGTAGCCAGGTAGCTGGTAGCTAGAGAGGTAATCAAGAAACACGAAAAAAAAACGACCCGGCGCTTGTGGAAGTGGCAATCCTCAAGGAAGGCAGCAGAATGGTGTATAATAAAATGTATCTTTATTTTTAAAACTGCAAAGGAGTGTTGACCTTCACAAGATTAAAAACATATACAAATAAAAGACTTTACGTGTTTCACGCCGTATACTGGCGCTTCCTCAGAAGTCATAATACAATATCGGGAAAGTACAGACAATTTAAAAAGACCAATGGCCTTGTATTGGACAGAATCGGTGTCACTCAGGAATAAGAATCAACATGTAACCTCATGGGTCATACAACCAATAGGGGTAAAGGTGGGTATTTTAAAATACACTGCTAAAAATAAATAAGACCGCTGATTGGTCAAAGCCCGGGCGGGAGATTTGCACACACCTCCTGGACTTTGACCAATCAGAGGAGGGGAGGTAAGTAAAAAGCAGCTATGTAAATGTGAGCGCAGCTGTGACCGGGACGCGGGCCCCTCTCAGCAGAACCGGCCGGGCCCTATAAAAAATGTAGTGCTCAGCGGCTGTGCTGCCACGCACCATTCAATAATGTGAAATATTTCACCGTGCCCCATACAGGAGTACCCCCTGTACGGTGGCACTGCATGTGGCCCTTGGTATCTATTTTAAATCTCCTATAAAAGGCAAAATAGAGGTAAAATATTAATGTGGGACCATGTCTGACTGTGTTTCTGCTTGGACAAAAACACTTCCTTCTATATTTATGTACAGAATTCATTTTTTTCTGGGTACCACAAACAGTGCTCCGAAAAGTTCTCACATTAAAGCATTTAATGCTTGGATGTCCAGCATACTACACAAACTTGTGGTGTTGTAGATAATAATTGGTAGAATAAATGCTTTTAACCTATTATCAACACACTGTTTTTGAAGATGGCGTTTTTATGTTTTTTTTTCTATTCCCATATTTCAAGATTTCAAGAGCCATAACTTTTTTTATTTTTCTACCAACATGGGAAAAAAATGCATTGTCAGCATAAGTTTTTTGCTTTTGTTTTTACCATTTGTTCACTGTGCAGTACAAATGACATGCAAGTCAGTTCAATTCTGATGTTTCCACATTTATGCAGTTTTTTTTTTGTTTCACTAAAAACATTTACTTAACATTGCTATTTTCTGAGATCAATAATGTTTTTATGTTTAAGACCTTGTTTGTTTGTTTTTTTGCAGATTGAGCAGTTTTTATTGGAACCTTTTTGGGTTATATTACATTTTATCATAAAATTTTATTTCATTATTCGGGGAGGCAAGGTGACAGAAAAGATCACAATTCTACCCTTTTTAAATATTTATATGGAAGGATCCCCAGAGCAGATAAATATAAATTTCCGCTCATATAGACGCCATAATTATGCCATATGAACATACCCTAAGCAGTTGGCGACAACTGGATGGTGGTCCCTGCCCTGAGTATGTGCAAACACAGAACAGACAAGACAGACAAAATACATTAACAGGATAGTCAGACAAAAAAGGGTCAATACCAGAAAGAGCAAAACAGTACTGAACGAAAGGTAGAAATGGAGGTCAAAAAGCAGGCAAAATGTCAGAAATCCAGGAATTACAAAATAGAATTCCCCGCACACCAGCTCAAGCCAAAGACTATAACCGGAAAATTATATATTTTTTTATTTTTTAAAACTTTCATTATATATTATATACATGTGGTGTATCACTTTGTTTTTTCAATCTGTTTAAGTTTAAGTATATGAAGTTTTTAATAAAGAAGATTGTTTTTCTCCGCCTCCCCCCCTTCCTCTTGTTTGTGTGGTCTTTGTGTTTTGTCCGTATATAGTTTATACCCATGTTTATTGTTACCTATTGTACCCAATCTATATTATGTGGTATTAATATACCGAAACTCCAAATACCTGATCGCAATAAGAAGACGCTGTACACCAATTAATCCACTATTCTGTTTTATTTTTCTCTTGAGATTTCAGTTACGATTTTTATTTTAAATATTTGTTATACTTGAAATGTTGGTGCAGAAGTTCGCACGTTTATTATTTTGCTCCACATCACTTATGTACACATTCCTTCTGCATTATTTTGCTTTTATCTTACTATGTCCATTATGTTCTTCAATTAAGTTTCTTTGAGTTGGAAAAAAAGAAGATTGTTTTTATATTTGCTTTACTTACTGAATGAGATGTTTCTATTGGAAACTTAAAATACTCACCTCTCCTCTCACATTGGGTTTAGCACTGTGTTGCCCTTTCTCTCCATTGGTCTGTTTTTATCCAGTCTAAATCTGAAGGGGACAACTCTGCTGCAGCGATCATGTGCCATTGATTGGCATCTTTGATTGGAAGCAAGCCTCTTTTATGGTGTTTCCAGCCCAAATGACCCGATGACCGCTGCCCCTAAACATTCCAATTAATTTTTTTTAAAAAATAAGCTTTCCATGTAATCTCTTAGCATTTTCTTGACCTTGAAAATATTTTAAAAGTGACGCAAAAAAATTTTTTGGCTTTTTGGGAAAAAAAAAAAATATAAACCTTTTTCCCAAGTTGGGGGGGAAGAGAAAAATTGAAAAAAATGTTGGACCCTTGAAAAAAAAGGAAAAAAGGGCCAAAAAATCATAAGAAAAAATAACTCATTTTATTTGGTTTTTTACACTTGGGAAAAGGGTTTAATTTTAAAAAAAAAAAAATTTTTTGGGGGGGGGGGGAAAAAATTTTTTTTTTTAAAAAAAAATTTTTTAGGAAGAAAAAAATTGAAAATTTTTTTAGAAAGGGCCCGCCCCTGTCCCCACAAGTATTGTTGGGGCCAGGGCCCTTTAAAGTTTGTTTTTGGCGGGTTTCTTTGGGCCCAAATCAAGCAGCCCCGCACACTGGTTTAAAATTTTTTTAAGGGCCTTAAACGCAGGGGTTTTTGGGAATTTTTTGAGGGCCAAAAGATGGGATCCCGAGACTATGCAGAAATGGGGGGGGAAAAAAAATGATTTGACATTTTAACACGACAAAGAAAGATTTTTTGGGGGAAACTCACCCACAGAAACAACTCCGACCAACTCTCCTTATGAATGATACCACAAGATCAACCTGGTTATGGGTGACAACCAAAGAGAAATCCGAGAACATCTTCAAGGTTTTAGATATTGTTTCCAATAAGTTCAATGTACATAAGACCATGTAACTTGAGAGGCCATGAATATGAAATATTAATTTAAACAATATCTGAGACAACTGTTGAGTTAGTGGCAATCCAGACAATGGTATGAAGTGGGCCTTTTTCAAAAACTGGTCCACAATCACCGAGCTAGTAGTAAATTCTGGGGCAGAAGGCTAATTGATTATGAAATTCATTAAGATTCTTGTCTAAAGCTCAATTCGAATTTCTGAAGAAGACCTACAGGTGCATTCCTGGACATCTCAAAACTTGCACATATGGTGAAAAAGGAAACAAATTCCCTGATAAAACTGGTTTCCAACCTGAATACAAATAAAAGGAAGAAAGGACTTCACAGACGCACTTGACTCCTGGGATAACATGACAAAAAAGAGAAGAATGAGCCTAAAACAACACTTACAGGCGAGGTCAGGAGATACAAATGATCCGTGCAAAGCTCTTTAGAAGACATAATGTAAACCCAGGAAAGGAAGGAAGCTCTTGTCTTTTAAACAAACAGCTCTTCAATTTGCGAATCAGGGAATTTTCAGGAAGTTATAGTAACACAACAGACATGTAATCAATAGGTCTTCAGATCTTTGGAGTAGGTAAATATATTGTCCAAGTAGACTAATGTATTGATAAAGGCTATCTCTGAAGATATCATTATGAACTGTCGAAATTCAGAAGTAGCACTGGAGAGATTGAAGGCTATCATTAGGTGTTCATAATGCCCATCCTTAATGTTAGATAGTAATATAGTTTGTAAAACTAAAAAAGACATATGTCCATCCAGTTCAGTTTATTAGCTTATATTATTGATTCAGAGGAAAGCAACAAAATTAAATCCCAATTAGCACCAATTGTCTTCATTATAGGGATATTCCTTCAGGACACCAGATCTGACAATCAGCATAAATCCTTGCGTCAATGACCTGTCTCCAAAAGTCTATTAGCTATAATATCCTTTGGCAGAGTATTCCATAGTTTCATTTCTCTTACAGTAAACATTCTCCTTCTATATTTATATAACCTTCTTTCACCAAGATGTAGAATTATTGATACAATCTCTGTATTGACCCTTGACATAAAATAGAGAAACCACTGCACACCACAATGAATGCTGGATAAACTTAACAAAAATGTATTCACAACGGTGAAGGTAGGATCTATTAATCAAACGTTTTGTCATATATACTCAGTAAATGCATCATTGACATTATATGAAAAAGGATTCAGATGTCAAATATACGACGTTTCAGCATGCAAGCCTTTATCAAGTACATCTGGAAAATAAGAATGTCGGGTGAGTATAATGATACGCATAAGTAGAAAGTAAATAAAAAGAAAAAAACCAAGAAAAAGGAAAGAAATAAAAGAAGATTGGGGAAAGCGGAAAAAAGGAGAGAAGATTGGGGAAAGTGAAAAAAAGGGGAAAGAAAAAAAGGGGATACATTTTTTTTTGAGTCTTAAACATAGGAAAAGATGAAAAATATAAGGCTGAATGGAATAATGGAATAGGTAACATAGAAGAGATAGAGGGAGGAGAGAAAGAGCGTGGTATGAGGGTAAAATAAGGTCTTCTTACCTAAATGAAGAAAATGTGTTGAGGAGAGTAGGGAGTATATAAATCAGTATTTGATGCGCTAGCTGCAAGAAATAGGGCAGATAAGGTGATAGTGTAATGGCTACAGGGACAATAGGCACTCATATAAAGTGCTTACCTATAGGAAACAGTATTGACATGAAGTAGACTTGGGATATGGTCCCGAATAAGGAGCACGCTATAAAAGAGAAGCTATGATTATAGAGTGTAATCAACTAAAAGGAAGCCGCTATGAGAGGAAAGAAAAAAGGTTACCTTGAGGAGTATAAGTGAGGACATGGCGTCCGTAAAGACCGCGGTGTGGGTGGCCATTAAATAGCCTATCGCGCACGCGCCGTGAAGCCGCGACTGCGCAGTGGAGCCGGAAATCACGAACGGAAAAGGGAGGTGTGGGCAGACTCCTCTGCGCATGCGCCGGAAAGCGGCGCTGTTGTTTCTGCGGAGCTAGGAGAAGATACACAGAATACAGTGGTGTATAACATAGAAAGGAAGTAGTATAAGATGAAATAAAGAACAGGAGACCAAGATACATAAGAGGGACAGAAAAGGACAAATAGGAGGGTATTAAACTTTACAATAAAGAGATATAATTCAAGAAATAACATAATAAATGAAAGGAGATATGTAAAGGGAGGAAAGAAATAAGAAAATTATATGGTAGAGCGATAGTTGTAGAGATTACCATTCGCAGAGTGATGTTCATTTTCTCTAGAGACAAAAGGTAAAGACATGATGAGATAAATCATGCAGACAGGAATACAAGTGATAGTACAGTAACATTGTACAATGGTATAATATAATGTAATACTGGAACATAATGGAATATATGTATGAATGAATAACAGGCATAATAAGCCCATGAAGAATAAAAGCAATATGTAATATTCCATCAACTCTAAAAATTACGGAATATTTATCCAAATGTGTTTACCAAGGTAGTGCTACATATCAGATGCATAGTAGCCTATAAACATAAAAGTAAAAAATAGGAACCTACATAACAGATCATACATGTATGTCATATTCTCTATTTAGACCCCCAGGTTCAAGAGTGCCAAGGGTATGTATCCAAAATCTTTCCCTTCTCAACAATGTAGCTATGCGATTGCCCCCTCCTTGTGGTGCGGGGACCTGCTCGATCACTTGAAAACGAAGTTGTGATGGATGGGGATTGGAACTGATGAAGTGTGCTAGGATAGGTAATAAGTTCTCTTTGCATCTAATGGTGGACTTGTGTTTGGATGCGGTCTTTTACAGCCTGAGTGGTTTGTCCCACATAGGCGAGTCCGCAAGGGCACTTAATTAGATACACTACAAAGCTTGATCGGCAGGTGAAAAAGCCTCTTATAGGAAATTGTTGTCCTGTTGACGATGGGAGAAATAGCTCCCCTTAGTCACTGAGGAGCATTGCGCGCAACTGAGACATGGAAATGTGCCTTTCTTGGGTGTAGAAAATGTCATCTGTCGTGTGGTGGCACGTGGTGAACCCACGTCAGCCCTCACTAGGTGATCCCTAAGGTTGCAATCTCTCTTGTGGCAATGAAGAGGTGGAGTTTGAAACTCCCTTATTTGTGGGTAAGATCTAGATAAAATGGTCCAATGTCTCCTTATGATCTGTTGGACCTTAGGTATAAATGGGTGATATTTCAAAACTTATGGAATACGAGATGTTGTGTTTCTTCCTGTAGTGTTCCTGTTAGTTGTTGTTAGAATATCAGTGGGTTTCAGTACCTGTGTCGGGTAGCCTCTGTCTATAAACCATTGTGTCATTTCCTTCATTCTGGTTTCACGTGTGTCAGGGTCTTGTACAATACGTTGTACCCGTTTGAACTGTGATTGGGGTAAAGTTTTCTTTATAATAGGTGCATGACTGCTACAAAAGTGTAGCAAACTGTTACGGTCAGTGGGTTTGTGGTAAATATCTGTAGTTAGGTTACCATGGGTGTCCGACAGGATGACAGTGTCTAGAAAGTGGATGTGATCTAAATCATAGTGGATCGTAAATTGTAAACCTGAGATGGCTGAATTGATGTGGGAATGAAAGTCTAAAAGAGAGGAGAGTGAGCCAGTCCAGATACAAAAGTTGTCGTCTATGAACCTTAACCAGATTATAGCATGGGATCGGAAGTTCCCATTGGAATATACATGGTCCTGTTCAAATACAGCCATGTATATATTGGCATAAGGGGGCACAATGTTGCTGCCCATTGCTGTTCCTTTGCATTGTTTATGAAACTGATCTTGAAACAAGAAAAAATTGTTATGTAGGATCAGAGACAGTGTATCCGTGTAAAATTGTTTGGCCTCATTCTGAAAATTGTGCTGTTCAAGAAAGATTTCCACTGATCTGATGCCTTCAGTGTGTCCTATGGATGTGTAGAGGCTAGTAACATCCCACGTTACTAAGTAGTGTGGTTTGACAACTGCAGAAATGTTTTTAATCTTGGTTAAGAAGTCACCTGTATCAAGTAGGAAAGATGGAGTGAGTCTTACCAATGGAGTAAGGATTTTTTCTACTAAAATTGACAAAGGCGACAAAATAGAGTCCGTGGAGGCCACTATGGGTCTTCCTGGTGGTCTTGTGGGGTGTTTATGAATTTTGGTTAATATATAAAAGACCTGTGAAATGGGGTGCTGATTGGTGAGAAAGTTAGCTGTCTGGGTTTCGATAATTCCCCATCCTATGTATTTGTCAATAAGGTCTTTTATAAGTAGTCTGATTCCATTGGAAGGGTCTCTATCTAGAGGTATATATGTGTCTCTGTCTGACAATTGTCGAGAAATTTCCTCCAAATACATGGAGGTATCCATGATGAAGATAGCATCGCCCTTATCGGCAGGTTTTATTGTAATATCACGTGAACGACAAAGGGTATGTAGTGCTTGATTTTCTGTAGGTGATAGGTTCGAGTGATATTTATATTCACCATCGGAGATCTGTGTGGACAGGGTAGATAGATCTTGTTTTACTAACCTAACAAAAGTCTCTACTGGATGATGATGGGAAGGGGGGATTGTACGTAGACTTAAGTCTTAAATTCAAATTAGAGATGGAAAAAATAGGAACTGGTTTGTTTGGAGTATTGGAAATGGCTTCACCAGGGAGATTATGAAAGTGTACTTTGAGTCGAATACTCCGGAAAAACGGTGAAGGTCTTCCTCTGGTGTAAAAATGTCAAAATTAGATGTTGGACAGAAAGAAATCCCTTTACTTAGAAGAGTCATTTCTGACGGGGATAAAATGCGTGAGGAAATGTTAAACACTAGGGGTGACTCACCTGTGACCGTGTGAGAATCTGTGGAGGTGGTGGAGTCAGTCTTCCTCCTTCCCCTGCGTATTGGTCGTATTGTCGGTGCCGTCTTTTTTGTCGTCCTCCCCGTCCTCTCCCTAAAAAAGATTGTCTAGAAGAGGTTCCTGAACGATCACTGTCTGAACCAGAGGAATAATAAAATGTAGCTGGTCGATTAAAGGGAGAATGAGTGTATGAAGATGAATTCTCCTGCCACCTGTAAACTGTCAGATAGTCCTCTGTATCTCTTATGAACTTGTTTCTCTTTTTCTGTTCATTGGACTTCTTAAATTCCTGAATAGTATGTGCGATTTTGTCTTTCAGATTTGTCCACTCTTCCGTGGAGATTGAAGTCGATAATTGGGATTCGATGGCCTCAATCTTCTTGGATGATTCAGCAAGCTTGGTTTGTAGAGTTTCGATGGTTAATAAAATTAAATCGAATGAACATTTATTGAGTATATTTTTGTATTTAATACAATAGTCAGGGTCATCTGCAAAAATAGTCGGTCTCAAATGACTGCGCAAGCCCCTCGGAATTCTCTGTAATTTATGATATTCCGTTAATGTGGCTGCGTGTAGCTCATAACCCTTGACATATCTATACATAGATATTAGATCACTTATCAGATGTCTTTTTCTAAACTAAGTAACCCTTTATGCATAGTTATCCATCTCATTTACTACTTTAAGTCTGCTCAAGCTGGTGCAGTCATATTTGTGAATTGTACATCTATTCTCCTTTTGACACACATTATGATCTTATTTGCCCTATTAATATTTGCTATCCACTGCCTGACATTTGGTGCTACAGTAACTTAGCTATTAACTAAAATTACTAACTAAAATTTCCATGTCACTTTTACCCCAGAGTTTTTCACAAAATATGAAGTAATTTCGGCCCAGATTTTCCATTCCCATGTCTATAACCTTACATTTAGGGGTGTCATCAGGGCGGTACTGGCAGTATGCCTGTCTAAGGCCTTGACCAAATAAAAAAAATGGGGGCCTACTGATTTGGTGCAAGAGAAGAACTAGAAATGGGTAGGGGATTCAAATGGTTCAGTTGTATGGGGTCCTGTAATTACTTATAGCTGTCCTGTTTACATTCTTCAGTGCTAAACCTGCCTCACTCACTGCCTCACTATGTAACATATGCTGATCGATGTGTAACATTATGCTGTCTTCTTATGTGTTAACTACTGTTCACAGATTATTACTATTTGTAAAAATTTTGATTTTAATGTGCAATCTTTCAACAATGTCACAAGAGGTAACCTGCCATATAGGTTATGTTGCCCTTGCTGAGGACAGCACCAGCTAGTGACAGACATGCTGTTTCCAGTGTTCTGTTCTTAACTTTGTAAGATGCAGGGGTTTCAGATCATTCAATGTGCAAATATGGCCCAGAGATGAGTTAAAATGGGGGCAGGTGGCGGAAAAAAAGAAAAACAAGTTATGCAGCCAAAATGCCTGCCCCCACCAATCCCCACCCTGCAAAAAAATAAATAAAATTATTGTGTCTTTGGTTTTTGGGTTTAGTTTACATTGAGCAGTTTAATTGACAGTTTAATTGCTATCTGTATTCTGCTGGTCAGTATGTTAAAAAGAGCCACATTATCACCACATTTCACCACTGTACAGTGACTAATACCTCAATAATATTACTGACCAAACCAGTATACCAAGACCAATATTACCAATAACAACAATATACAAATACCAAATAATAACTAAACACCATGACCAAATAATACCACCACATATCAATAACACATGACTAATAATAACATACTGTTACTGACCAAATCAATATATCAAGACCAATAATGCCAAGAACAACAATATACAAGGACCAAATTATACTGCTATATCATGACCACATATCACTTCCATAAAGATACTCAATAAAACCATTATACTGTTATTAAATATAAATTATTATATTAAGACCAATATTACTGCCATACAATGACCATATAGTGGTAGATAACAGTTGCATGTAAGTGCACTAACACATATAAGTGATTAAAATGCAGTTACATATAGTGACTCACAGATGATGTCTTTTCTGATCAGAGTTGTTCACTTTCCTTTTTCTTCTCCAACCGGCCAATATTTACCCAAAAACTAGTTAGACTACTCACTTTTCCAGCGCTTCTCTACCAATTACCACCTTTATAGGCCCCTCAGTAGGTAGGGAGGTAGATAGTTACATCGTTACATAGTAAGTACAGTTGAAAAAAAACACGTGTCCATCAAGTTCAACTAAGGGTGGGAAAATGTGGGTGAACGGAGAGAGACAAGAACTTCAAGCCCAGCCTCACCACTGGTTAATGCCCTGATACCCACAAGGCAAGAATCTGCTCCAGTGGAGACCCTATCTCTGACCCCAGAGCCTCCACCAGCCAGATCCAGAATTTTACATAGCTGTATATGCATTCATATTCTTTAGTGTCAGGTAGTTATCTAAGCCTTTCTTGAAACTGTCTATAGTTCCTGCTGTGACCAGCTCCTCAGGCAGGTTATTCCACAGATTCACAGTTCTCACAGTGAAGAACGCCCTTCTCCTCTGGAGATTGAATCCTTTTTTCTCTAGTCGAAGGGAATGTCCCTTTGTCTTTTGAGGGGGCATAACTTGAAATAATTTTCCCCCATACTTTTTGTAGGTTCTTCAGCTCAGTATATACTAAAAACGAGAAAGTAGTTGATGGGGGTGGGCCGAGTGCAGATGTAGATGGTGCCAGTACTGATAATACATCATCTGCTATAATTAATTGTCTCAGTGTAGAAAAAGTAAAAGTCAAGTTAAATAAACTGAATGTGAACAAGGCTCCAGGCCCTGATTGCATACACCCAAGAGTTCTTAAAGAGCTCAGTTCGGTTATCTCTGTGCCCCTGTACATGATATTTAGAGATTCCCTGGTGACTGGTATAGTACCAGGAGACTGGCGCAAGGCAAATGTAGTTCCCATCTTCAAAAAAGGCTCCAAGTCTTGCCCAGGTAATAATAGACCAGTAAATTTAACATCTGTTGTGGGAAAAATGTTTGAGAGACTCATAAGGGACTATATACAGGAATATGTAAAATACAATACTACGGTATAAGTGATTGCCAGCATGGATTTACTAAGGGCAGAAGCTGTCAGACCAATCTGATCTGTTTTTATATAGAGGTGATTAGAAGTCTGGATAGCGGGGCAGCTGTGGATATTGTGTTTTTAGACTTTGCGAAGGCATTTGACACTGTCCCGCATAAGCGTTTGTTAGGTAAATTAGAATCCATTGGGTTAGAGACAACAATGTGTAATTGGATTAAAAACTGGCTATCGGATCGAACTCAGAGAGTGGTGGTAAATGACTCCTACTCTGAGTGGTCCCCGATTGTGAGTGGTGTGCCCCAGGGCTCAGCATTGGGTCCTCTTTTATTTAATGTATTTATTAACGATATAGTGGAAGGGATCAATAGCACGGTTTCAATTTTTGCAGATGACACCAACCTATGCAGTGTAGTGCAATCTATGGAAGATGCTCATAAATTGCAAGCAGACCTGGACATACTGAGTGCTTGGGCATCCACTTGGCAAATGAGGTTCAATGTGGATAAATGTAAGGTTCTGCATCTGGGTAGAAATAATCTACAGGCATCATATGTCCTAGGGGGAGAAAAACTTGGAGAATCACTTGTTGAGAAAGATCTGGGCATTCTTGTAGGTCATAGACTACGGAACAGCATGCAGTGTCAATCAGCTGCCTCCATGATAAGGATGTAATTCTACCACTGTACAAAGCAGTGGTGCGACCTCACTTAGAATATGCTGTTCAGTTCTGGGCCCCAGTTTATAGAAGAGATGTAATGGAGCTAGAGAGAGTACAAAGACGAGCAACCAAACTTATTATAGGAATGGAGCATCTTAGTTATGAGGAGAGATTGGTAGAATTGAATTTATATGCCCTTATATGCCCATTAGGTTGCATCATAGGCCCTCTCAGTAGATAGGTATATAAGGTCCCCAGTAGGTAGGCTTATGAGAGCCCCAGTAGGTAGGTATATGAGGGCCCCAGTAGGTAGGTATATGAGGGAAAAACCCTTGCTGGCAAGCACAGAAGTCAGACTTTTTTTGTAGTTGATAATGAGATTTGCGCACATGTCAGGAGGAATTTTGGTCCACTCTTCTTTGGAGATCATCTCTAAATCATTAAGATTTTGAGGCTTTTGCTTGGCAACTCGGAGCTTCAACTCCCTCCATAAGTTATCTATGAGATTAAGGTCTGGAGACTGGCAAGGCCACTCCATGAACTTAATGTGCTTCTTTTTGAGCCACTCCTTTGTTACCTTGGCTTTATGTTTTGGGTCATTGTCTTGCTGGAAGACCCAGCCACGACCCATTTTTAATGTCCTGGTGGAGGAAAGGTGACTTTACGGTATATGGCTCCATCCATTCTCCCATTGATGCGGTGAAGTAGTCCTGTGCCCTTAGCAGAGAATCACCCACAAAACATAATGTTTTAACCTACATGCTTGACAGGGGGAATGGTGTTCTTTGGGTCATAGGCAGAATTTCTCTTCCTACAAACACGGCGAGTTAAGTTAATGCCAAAGAGTTACATTTTTGTCTCATCTGACCACAGCAACTTCTCCCAATTACTCACAGAATCATCCAGGTGTTCAATGACAAACTTCAGACGGGTCTGCACATGGGCCTTCTTGAGCAGGAGGACCTTGCAGGCACTGCAGGATTTTAAACCATTACGGCGCTATGTGTTACCAATGGTTTTCTTGGTGACTGTGGTCCAAGCTGTCTTGAGATCATTAACAAGTTCCCCCCCCGTGTAGTTTGAGGCTGATCTCTCACCTTCCTTATGATCAAGGATAACCCATAAGGTGAGATTTTGCATGGTGCTCCAGATCAATGTCGATTGACAGTCATAGGCAGGTCTATGATCTTGTCCCTGACATGAGCTCTTTGGTCTTGCCCATGTTGTAGAGGTTAGAGTCTGACTGATTAATTGAGTCTGTGGACAGGAGTTTTTTTATAAAAGTGACTATTTAAGACAGCTGTCTTTAATGCAGGTAAAGAGTTGATTAGGAGTGTCTAACTAATCTGTAGGAGCCAGAAATCTCAATGGTTAGTAGGGGATCAAATACTTATTTCTCTCAGCAAAATGCAAATAAATTTATATAATTTATACAATGTGATTTTCTGGATTTTATTTTGGATATTATACCTCTCAATGTTAAAATTAACCTACCCTTAAACTTATACACTGTTCATGTCTTTGTCAGTGGGCAAACTTACGCAATCAGCAAGGGATCAAATAATTATTTCCGTCACTGTAGTATGTAGTCAGCCAGTACTTGTGAAAGTGATTTGGTTTGTATCAGGACCTCAAGTCATCTAGTTCTGACACATGTGCCAATTTTTATTTATGTTATCCCTGAGGAAATCCTGTATGGTAGGACAGTAGAATAGCTTTATGAATGTCCATTATTTACAGTTGTTGTAACTGTGTATGCAATTCTATGTGTTCTCTGTTTTGAACGGTTCTACTATGTGGCTGTTCCTATGCTTCTCATCTGACTCTCGACTTGCAACAGTGCTAAGTCACTCTCTGTGCTTGCTGCTATTTTATTAGCATTGCAACTATGCAATGCCCATACTCAGACCTGATACCTAGACATGGGTGAATTGATTCTAATGAAGTGGAATTAGTTTAGAATTTCAGGCAAACTTCGGTTCGGAACGACGTCGAAGATTGGGGAACTTCGGGTGAACGAAGTGTGCTTTTGATTGATAAAATGGCTGCGAGCACATGGCGTTACCTGGGGCAAAGAACTCTGGGAAGAAGAAGGGCATAGCCTGCATGACATGTGCAGAGATGAAGCCAATCAGAGACCGGTGGGATTCTGTGACGTCACCGCACTATATAAGTCTGGGCGCGACGCTGGGAGCTCACACTCCTCTCACTGTACTGATGAGGTAAGTGGGTGCGCGGCTGGGTTGTGATAGCTCTTACTGAAGAAAATGATTTTTATACAGCGATATTTGTGGGGTGTCTCAGCTTGTCTCAGAGACTGCTTCTCTTAACGTTATTTCTGATTT
>JAODAL010070760.1:0-15797 GCA_025379985.1 Phyllomedusa bahiana | reverse complement strand
CGGGCCCCTATCGGGAGAGATCGAACAGGTCTGTGTATGTGCCCCAGTGCTGGCAGCCTATCAGGAGGATCACACAGGTCTGTAGCTATAGTGACCAGTGCTGGCACCCTTATCGGGATAGATAAACAAGGTCTGTAGCTATAGCGACCAGTGCTGGCAGCTATCGGGATAGATAACACAGGTCTGTAGCTTAGCAACCAGTGCTGGCAGCCTATCATGAGAGATCACCAGGTCTGTAGCTATAGCAATCAGTGCGGGCAGCTATCATGAGAGATCACACAGGTCTTAGCTATAGCGACCTGAGGAGCTGATGGCCCATACAAGAGGGGATATCTAGGAATAGGTTGGACACTGTTAATGGACATATATTGCAAAGTGACTTGTTTTTGCAAGGTCTTTAACATAAAAGCAGCAATCCTGTAGTGAGACAAGCCCTTTAAATGGCTGTCCACATGGAAATGTTATGAGTTTGCTTTCAATATTTTTCCCTGTAAGGGTGGGTTAAAAAATTTACCAATATTGTTTTAGCCTGAGGTATCTATCAGGGTATTGTGAAAAGAAGTACCCGGCAGATACTGCGACAGAATCATAGGGAATAATAGAGCAGGTGTAGCCCTGTGTGGGATACATTTGCTCTATTTTCTCAGTGCTTTACACTTATTTTACGGGACTTAATAGCATAGTTATTATCCCAATGGGTTTTTATGGTTTTGCTCCAGTACCTTTTTTTAGGGGTACGCCAACGGATACCTTGAACAATTGAAATTATCGTACTATGAACCCACCCAAAGTGTTGTGGGGGTTTGGGGGGCCCAGTGCACAGCTCTGCCCGTGGCCCATGAAGGTGTTAAGACGGCCCTGACTGTATTGCGATAATATTGGTGTTCGGAGTGTGGTCCTTATTCAGTAATAGCATAAGGGCATTATTCAGACACTATTTGGGAGTTATATGTCCTGGGGGTATTACATGGCCCTTGTGTGATCTTATTCTTGGTAGTCTTGGTAATAGTGAGGTTTGTTTGGTAACAGAATGATGGTAATATGTACAGTGAAGTATTTAATACTTTTATTATTTGGAAACTGTATGTGTAACGGGTGGGTGGGTAGTGGACCCGGGTGGGTGGGTAGTGGACCCACTGGACCACTGCCGGGCTTGCTCCGAGGGGGCGTTACTAAGTGGCCGTCGGGCATCTTCACAGAGCCTTAGATGGTAAGGATTGCTTACATCGACAGCCACCAGGTGCTACCTCAGAACAGTACCCAGCAGTGGCAGTTGACCAAACAGGCCAGAAGTGCCAATGCTAGGCACCAACAAGATAAGGAACCAAGATATAGCAGACTAGGAGTAGATATGTGCAGGTACAAAAGAGACAAAGACAGGACTAAACGGATGCCAGCCAGGAAGGTTAAATGGAAGGCAAGGTACAAAACATAGACCGACTGGACACAACACCAAGAACATGAGCAGAGACTAAAGCTAGGACACTGGCTAGGAAGTTAGGCATAAACATGGCAAGAACACAGGCAAAGAACATGGCAAGGAAGCTCATGGACAAAGATCCAGACAGACACATGGAAACCAGCATGGAGACTAACCAGCAACATAGGAACCACTAGGAACCACTAGGACACAAACAAGACAGCATGCACACACCAGACTACTAACAAACAAGAGACAAAGCAACAACAGACTACAACACACCATGAGCCAACAACAAGGATCAGGCAGGGAGTGTAGGGAGAAGCAGGCTTATAACCACACAGGTAGAAAGGGATTGGCAGAGGAAGCCCAACCCCGCTGCACACTGTGGGTATAAAAGAGCGGAAGATATGGCCGCCACCCTCTATAGAGACAAGGAATGGAGAAGCAAGATGGAGAAGCAACATGGCTAGCATGGGAAAAGCCGCACAGAAACTGCAGGTGGGTGAGCAGCGGCAACAGGAGCATTCACTTTGACAGCGGCAGTGCAACAGGAACCAAACCTGTGATAGGAACACAGCTACGTCCGTGATTCACAGCAGAGACGTACAGTACGATTTATATTAAAAGGCACTGCTAATTCATTGTGATCACTACTGCATGTATGCATTTCAGACTGACGTTGCGTGTGTTTTAATTCATACCTGCATTTTTTATATTGATGGGAATGTATGTGATATCTTTGTTGGAAAGCATATTTTTGCACTGCTGTCATTATTTACACTATTAGTGCACCACTGATATATGTACCAAGGCCGGGACGATGGGTAGGCAGAGGTAGGCGATCGCCACCTCTGCCTGTCACGTGGGTGGCGCATAGACAGTGTGTGGTACTTTCACGCCGGCGCTCAGTTTTCTCTTAACAGTGTCAGCATCCGCTACCCCGGTAATGCCGCTCCTGGGCCCGCCCTAGCGTTCAGAGGCAGTGCTGCCCGGAGGTAGCAGAACGGAGCGCCGATCGCTCCTCTCTGCTACTTCCCCTGCCGGCGCTCTGTGATCACGTGGGTGCGCGCGGTGACGTCACATCACCGCGCCGCCCGTGCTGCGCGCAGAGGGCCGGCAGGGGAAGTAGCCGAGTGGAGCGAGCGGCGCATCGGGGGAGCGTGGACCGAGGTGAGTAGACTATTTCTTATTTTACCTGCCCCTAAGCCTGCCTGTATACCTCCTAAGCCTGCCTGTATACCCCCCCAAGCCAGCCTGTATACCCCTAAGCCCGCCTGTATACTCCTAAGCCTGCCTGTATACCCTAAGCCTGCCTATATATCCCTAAGCCTGCCTGTATACCCCTATTCCTCCCTGTATACCTCTAAGCCTGCCTATATACCCCTAAGCCTGCTTATATACCCCTAAGCCTGCCTATAGACCCCTCAGCCTCCCTGTATATCCATAAGCCTGCCTGTATACCCCTAAGCCTGCCTGTATACCCCTAAGCCTCCCTGTATATCCCTAAGCTTGCCAGTATACCCCTAAGCCTGCCTGTATATCCCTAAGTCTGCCTGTATACCCCTAAGCCTGCCTGTATACCCCTAAGCCTGCCTGTATATCCCTAAGCCTGCCTGTATACCCCTAAGCCTGCCTGTATACCCCTAAGCCTGCTTGTATACCCCTTAGCCTGCGTGTATACCCCCTAAGCCTCCCTGTATACCCCTAAGCCTGCCTGTATAGCCCTAAGCCTGCCTGTATACCATAGTTGCCAACTTTTGAAAATGAAAAAGCAGGAGATATTAGTGCATAGCACGCCGTGGAAAAAATTTGCATGGACATGCCCATCTTGCCGGTATGCCACGCCCCTTCAAAAAGCCACACCTACTCCACCTAACTGCATAACGGCTTTGGAAGAAACAAGGTAGATGCCCTTATAGCCAGGTTTGTTTGCCCCCATAACCAGGTAGATGCCCCCTTGTAGCCAAATTAGATGCCCTCTCCCGTAGCCAGGTAGATGCCCCCCATTTTTTCCCAGGTAGATCCCCCCCATTTTTGGGCCCGGGGTAGATGCCCCTTTTGGGGGGGGCCAGGTAGTTTCCCCCCTTTTCTGTTGGCAGGTTAGAGGGGCCCCTCTTTTGGGCCGGGTGATCCCCCCTCTTTTTGGCCAGGTTGATCCCCCCCTTGTTTTCCCAGGTATTTCCCCCCTTGTTCCCCGGTAGATCCCCCAAAATTTTTTACCCAAAGGGTTAGTCCCCCCTCGGTACCCAAGGTATTTTGGCTCCCTCACCCGGTAGCCAGGTATTTGCCCCCCTTTTGTACCAGGTTTTCCCCCCCCATTGTACCCCCAGGGGGGGCCCCCCCTTTGGGTTCCCAAAGGTTGTGCCCTCTTGTTCCCAAGGGTATTCCCCCCTTTGTTGCCAGGTAGTCCCCCCTTTGTAGCCGGGGTAGTCCCCCCATTGTTAGCCGGGTTTATTTCCCCCCCTTTGTACCCAGGTATTTCCCCCTATTGTTAGCCAGGGTATTTCCCCCCTTTTTTTGCCAGGTAGTGGCCCCTTTTGGGTTAGCCAGGTAGGGGCCCTATTTTTAGCCAGGTTTATTTCCCCCCTCTGTTGCCAGGAAATTGCCCCCCTCTTTTGGGGCCGGGTATTGCCCCCATTGTAGCAGGGTGGGACCCCCATTGTAGCCAGGTAGCCCCCCCATTGTCCCAGAAGTGCCCCCCAAAAAACAAATTAAAAAAAAAATTAAATAAAAACCCACTTCCCTGACCGGGGCTCCTGCAAAACAGCCAGCCCCGGGCCCGTTTCCCTCACGTCACGGGGAAAGTGAGGCAGCCCGGCGTCATTTCCCCTTGTGACCCCGGGGAATTGTGTTGAAAGGCGCTCAGGGGGCCCCGGGGGAACCCAAAAGGGGGAGGAGGCGGGAGGGGCGACCCCTCCTCCCCCTTTCCTCCCTGCCCCAGCGAGGGTTTCCGGGGCGGCCGGTGAGGGGGGACCCTGCGGCCCGGGCTTGCCCCTGCCTGGGGGAAAGGGAAAGGGGCGGGCCAGAGTAGGGGCCCAGCCCCTACTCCGGGGCCGCGGTCTTTTTTAAAGGACCCCCCCCCGCCTATTGGCGGCGGGGGGAATGAAAACCCCCCCGGGGGAGGGCGGGGGGGGGGACCCAAATGCGGGCCCCCCCCTCCCAAAAAAAGGGAGGGGGTTTTTTTGGGCATGTTTTGCTTTTTATCCCCCTAACCCTCCCTGTATACCCCTTTTTTAAAAGCCTTTCCTTTTTTATATTTCCCCTTTTAAAGGCCTCCCCCCCCCCCCTGTATCCCCCAAAAAGGGTTTTGTTTTTGTTATAAAATTTTTTCCTTAAAAGCCCTTTCCTGTTTACCGCCTTTTAATGGCCTTTGCCGGGTTATCCCCCCTAACCCTTCCCTGTTTCCCCCCTAAGCCCGCTGTAAAATTACCCCTAAAGCCCCCTTATTACCCCCAAACCCCTCCCTTATGGGGCCCCAACCCTCCCTATTAAACCCCCCCTAACCCTTGCCTATCTAAGCCTCTCTAAGCCTCCCATCCTAAAGCCCCCATAAGCCGGGTTATTTAAGCCCCCCAAGCCGGGCCTGCCTTTTAAAACCCCCTCAAAGCCTGCCTATCTACTTTTTTGGGCCCTATAGCTCCCTTAAACCGGCCGCCCTCCTTTTTTTTCCCCCTATTAGCCCAAAACCTTTAACCCCCGGTCTACCTGTATTGGCTCCCTTTAGCTCCAAAAACCCGGCTTGGCTATTGGGGATTTTATTCCCCCCTCCTAAACCGGGCCTATCTGGGGCCCCTTAATGGTATCTAAACCCTCCCGGGCCTAAATGGCCCCCAAAATACCCAGGGGGGCAGGAGCTAAAAATTTTGAAGTTTTTAATTTTTTTTGGTTTTAAAAATTCCCGGGCCCCCACTGGTGGGGGTCTTTGATGGGGGTTTCGGGAAACGGTTTGCGAAAAAAAAAGGGAAAAAATAAAGACGGTCGGGAAAAGAAATGTCCCCTGTGAGTCACAAGATGTAATAATTTTAAATCACATATTGTTTTTTTACATGATATCTTCCCATATTTGGTAAACTAAATTGGTTATTTAAGTCTGCAGACCCTGTGTACATGGAAATTTATACCCAATAATGGTCATTAGGGGCCCTTAAGGTTTTACTTTTGGTTTTTTGTGTATGAAAAAGAAATATTTGTAGGGGTTTTTATTCCAGTCAGTTTGTGGTATTTTCCCGGCGGTATGATAGGTCCTTATGTAGTAGAGTTATTGGTAATTTTGGGTTTTTTGTTTATAGTGGTTTTGTTTGGTGCAGTATGATGGGGTTTTCTTTTGGTGAGGTATTTTACCCCTTTTTATTATCTAAAAAGATGTCCTGGTAAAATTTTTCGTGGTCAGGGGGTGGGAAGGGGGGGGGGGGGGGGTGGGGGGCCCCAACCAAAAGTTTGGGTTGGGGCCCAGGCTTTTTTAAGTTACGTCACGCATGGGCCCTTTTACATGGACAAAAATCTATGTTTTCAAAATTCCCAAACCCCCCCGTTCACCCCGCAGTTTGGTCTAGGTTTAGAAAGGATAATGAGAAACAGCATTTTTAACTAAAAAACAAAAATTTAAAAGTTATTAAAGTTTACTTGGATGGAAATTTTTTTTTGTAATTGGTAAGGGTTTTTGAAAATTTCCCGATAAAAAAAAAACAACAGATCCCTTTTAAAAAATTCACCATTTTCCTTTAAAGGAAAATTTATTTTTCTCAGAGGGGTTAAAGGAAGCATTATTTTTTTTCCCAAATTTGAATCAAGTCCACCACACAATGAATGTCGGCACAAACCTTTTACTAAAATATAGGCGCACTTTCTTTGATGGCATAAAAGATAGAAGGGAGTATTTGATGTTTGAAGGGCTGGGTCACTAGTATGTTAGTAAAGCTGTAAAAAGTTTCTTTTTGACAGCCTTATTCCCTTTTCCCTTTTTTAAAATTATTCTTTTAATTAACCCTAAAGCCTTTTTTTTGTCAAATTTTGGGGTACCTTTTTGCAATTTATTTTTTTTATTTTATGCTAAAAATGGGATTTGTGTTTCGTGGCTTAAAGTGTTTTTTCAGCATTTTCATTTTATTTTTTACGATAGGTTATAAAGAAAAAAAAGGTGTGTATGAGGGGTTTCCCTTTAAACCCTTTCCTGCGGCAGGCCTGGGGCCCGCACGGGGTTTGAAGGCTTAATACAAAGACATTCGGTGGAGGAACAGGGAAAGGTGACTATTAATATTTTTTTATGGAGCTCCCAAAACCTTTTTAGCTGATGGGAAAGCGATAATAATCCTTTTGAGGGCCCTCCTGTTTGAAACCCCGCAATTGCGGATACTGTTTATTTAAAATTTTGAAATTTGTTTAAAGACCAAGGGGGTGAATAAATTTAGAAAAAAAAACAGCATTTGGATTTTTAAAAAAAACGGGTGCAAGCCACAAGGGCCGTCCAAAGGTTTTCAGTATAAACAATATTTAGGCCGCATTCCAAATAAAGCGGGTTTTTTTTTTCCCCCCAAAAATGAAAGTTTCACTTGAGAAAGGCCCCTTTTCCCTTTCTGAAATGTTGTTTTTTTGGGGGAATAAAAAAAAACCTTTTTTTTGGGAAATGCGTTTTTATTTATATTGTTTTGGGCCAAAATTTTGGTTCATGAGTCAAAATTTTGAACAGCCCTTTTGGGGGGACTGTTTTTTAAAACCCAATTCAAATTTATCCCCTATAAATTTTTTGGGTTTTAATTTGGGGTTAAACAACCTGTTGTGAAAAATTGCAGTAAGCTCCTGTTTAAAAGGTTTAGCAAAATTTTTTGCAAAAAGAACTGAAAAAATGAAAAAAGTTGGACCCTGGCATTTTAAAGTTTTTAGAAAGATTGGGGTTTTGTAGATATTTGACTACAGGGAAAAGATGCAAAGTCAATCAGCTGCCTCTAGGGCAAGTTTAAGGGTTTTGGCGTGTATTAAAAAGGGGGAGGGACTGCGGGGGGCAAGGTTTTAATTCTACCGCCTGTACAAAACATTTTGGGGCGACCCCACTTAGAATTGTGTTCAGTTCTGGGCCCCCGTTTTAAGAAGAGATGTAATGGAGCTTGAGGGGAGTACAAAGACAAAGCAACCCAAAACTTTATATGGGGGAAAAAGGAGCATCTTTGTTATTTGGGGGAGGTTTGGGGAATTGAACTTATTTTGTTTGAGAAAAGCGGCTTCGGGGTTGGGGACATGATTTTAAATTTTTTTAAATATATAAATGGTTCCCCCCCACAAAAAGTAGGGGGGAAAAAATTTTTTCAAATTTAAGCCCCCTTCAAAAAACCAAAAAGGGGCATTTCCTTTGACTAAGGGGAAAAAAAAAAAATTTAACTCCAGAGGAGAAGAGCGTTCTTCCTGTAAAAACTTTGAAATTTTGGGAAAAACGGCGAAATGAGAAAATTTTTTCCGGCAAATCACCCCGTTGTTGCTTTTAAAGTCCTTCTTTTTGCACCTTCCTCTTCAAAAAAAAGACATGGAAAAGGTTAACCCCGGGGGAGGGGGCCCGACACAGAACCAAACCCAAAAAGATGGGAGGGGGGAAACCAAAAAAAAAACAAGTTTCGGGAGGGGATAGAAGATATTGCAATTTAACATTTTTTGAGAAAAAAAATGATAAAAATGTTAAAAATGTGTCAACATTTCTGGGGAAATTTTACTTGGATGATGCAAGGGGTCTTGCTTTTTAAAATTTTTTTAATTTTTTGATAACTAATTCCCTTTAAATTGGTGCCATTTCAGATTTGATCTTAGTAATTTTATTAAGAAAAAATTTAAATTTTAAAATAGAATTGTTTAAGAATGTCGAGCCCTAAAATGAAGTTACCCAAATTTTAGGGGAAACATCCATTTCCAACGGATAAATTTGATTTTCTTTAAAGGGGGGGGGTAATATTGAAAGGGAAAATTTACAAAACGTGCCTTTGGGAGCTATATGATTAGCAAATTGGGGGTAAAAAATTTTCATCGGGCATAAAGGGTTTAAGTAAAGGGGATTCAAGGGAGGGAAATTTAAAACCAAAATTTTTAAACCCCCCGTCACCAGGTTATCATTGGAAATATTTTTGGGAATACGTTCTGGGAGGATGTTAAAAGGGACTAGCATATCCAAGTGTAAAAACTTAAATTTAAATTAAAGGGGGAGCAAAAAAAGGGGTTAAAAAAGGCTAAAAAATAATGAGGAATTAGTGAAAAAATTCCCGGCAAGGGGGGGCTTTTTGTTGGGTTTTGAATTTTGGGGAATTTCTACATGAAAAAGAAGCATTGCCAAAAAATCGATGAGTTTCTTTTTCTGTTAAACTAGATTGGGAAACCAACTAGAAAAATTTCTGGAAAAAAAATGAAAAGTTTATTTAGGGAAAGGGGAAGATGGGAAAGGGGGAAATTTTCTCACAATTTATTTGATAAGGGAAAAAAAACAACCCAAAACCCATCTAAAACCCAAAAGGGATTTGGGACCGAAGGTTTCATAAGGGGTTTAGAAAAAATTTCCAGGCCCCCCCAAATAGTTGTAGTTGAGGTTCACTTACTGAACCCCTTTTTACAATACCGGATTTGGGTTTTTTAAGTCCCTTTTTTGAAAAATATACCATCCTCCTTGATGGATACAAAAAATTTTTTCTGCAAAAAATTTGGGGAAAAATTAAGTATTATTCCCAAAAGAGTGGCCCCACCAAAAGATTGGCAGCTTTACACAAGGGTCAGAAAATTTATGGTATTTTAAAACAGTAAAAAGGAAATTTTTGACCCGAAAAATTTAAAAGGGACAGAACATGCAGATTTCTATGCCCGGTTTTTATTTCGTCCTTAGCCATAAATTGTTCAGATTTATGAAACCCTTTGGTTTTTTAAAAAAGGTTGGCACTGCCCTGGGTAGCCCGTCGCCCCCCCACGTTCTCAAAAATTTTTTTTTAGCCATTTGGGAAAAGGAATATGTGTAAAACATAAATTTAAACCCTTTTTTTTTAAAATTATTTGTTGAATTGGGCCCAGATACATAGATGACGTTATGCTAATTTGGTCCGGTTTAAGACCAAAGGGGGTTTAAAGAATTCATGAAATATTTAAATATAAATGAAATGAAAAATTTCAAATTTTCATCCAAAATTTGGTTGGGCAAAAAAATAGTGTTTTTTTGATGTAGAAAATTTTTATTAGAAGGGGAGTTTAAATTTTAAAAAAAAGGGGTATAGAAAACCAAAGGCCAAAAAAAGGGCCTTTTTGGGGTTTCCAAAAGATAGCTTCCCCCATTATGTAAATCCTAGCTTTTTCCCTAAAGGCCAGTTCATAAAATTAAAGAGGAAAAATTAGTTTATTATAGTGATTTTTTTTTTAAAAATCATGTGAAATTATGGAGATTAAGGGGAGCCCGGGGGTTTTTAGTGGAAAAAAAATTCCCTAAATATTTCAAAGAAACGATAAATAAAAAATAGGTTAAAAAATTCTGAGAAATAAACCCCAAAAATGCCAACTAAATCAAAGCATATTTTCCTTTGAATTTAGCCCATGTCTGGGAAAAAAATTTTGGAAATCATAAGAAGGGCATTGGGCAATTATATTAAAATTTATGTACAAAATTTGGGGGAGGGAAAATCAGGAAACCACCTTTTTTTTGTTTAAAAGAAATACCCCAAATTGAGGGGACGAACTAAAAAGAAGTAGACTGGGAAAATTTTTTTAAAAGACATGGTTTCATAGAAAAGGTTCCCCAGGGAAACATAAAGGGGCAATAATTGTTCTTTTGTAAACATATGAAGATAAAACCCCGGGTTTTAAGATTAGGAGAATTAAAGTAAAAGTTTTAAACATTTATTAGTGGGAGAAAACGGACTTGTTTGTATATGCTAAACTGGTGCAATTGCGGGGTTTTTCTACTTTGGAAAAAACTATTAGACCCCTTTTTTAAAAGAAAAAGGGAGATTTTTACTCCCCAAAAAGGGGAAAAGGGGCACCTCGGGTTTTAAAAACATAAAAAAGAGGGCACATAAAGGGTTTTCTAAAAAGTGAGATTTGCAAAGGGAAAAAAAGGGTGTTTCACCCACTAAAGGGTTGGAAATCACCTTTGGCTGTTGCAAAAGTGAAAGGCCGGGTGGATATTTTAAAAAATTCTTTTGGGAGATTAGTTCTAAATGCCAGAAATGATTGTCTTTTTTCCTGTAGAAAGGTATTGATTTTTTTAGCGTTAGAAAAAGTATGGTTTTGTAGTGCTTCATTTTGTGAATGGGAAAGGGAATGTGACCGGAGGGTAGGAAGTTAAAAAGGGGTTTTACAAGCCACTTCTGTGAAGGGCCCAAAAAGGAAAGGGGGGTGCCCCGACGAAAAAGGGGTTGCCTGTTAAGTGTTCCCCTTTTTCAGCCCCTCCCCGGGATATGTGCTTGGAAATAAAGAAAGGAAATTTTTAAAAACCGCAAAAGTGGTGGAAATGCCGTGAAAATTTTTTTTCATTCGCGTGATTGAATTGGGCCAAAAGATTATTGCACATCACTGAGCACCACGGGGAAAGTTTTGGAATGCAAAAATCCCCAAGAGAAGATGAAGAGGGTACCCAATGTTGGAGAGGGGTAGTGCCGAGACAAATCTTTATCTACCTGCCCAAGTGTTAAATTACTTTTGAAAACGGGGGAATAGCCGCCTGAGGGTGGACCCAGCAGGAACTGTAGAGGATTTCAGAAAGGCTTAATACCTACCTGGGAAAAAATTTAAAGAATATTAATGCGTACATAGCTATGTTTAAAAATTTGGTTTCCCGGTGGGGAGGGTGAGAAAATTTTGGTCTTCCCCTGGAGCAGTTGGTTCTTGGGCTTGTGGGATTTAAGGCAAATTAAAACCCGTGGGGAAAGGGGGTCTTAAAGTCCTTGTCTCTCTCTCTCACCCCCATTTTCCCCCACCCCTTGGGTTTAAATTTATGGGAAGTGTTTTTCTTTTTAAAAAGTATTTAATATATAAATATGTTCCTTTAAATTAATTAAAAAAAAAACAAGGGGGGCCCTTTTTGGCCCTCCCGAAAATTTTTAAACCAAAAACCCCCAAAAATCCCAAACTGTTTGTGAGTAGTGTACCTACCTTTATACCTAACTACTGGTGGGGCCTTAAAACCCACATTTCCAAATTTTTCCTTTATTTCCTTCTTACCCACTAGGGGAAACCCAAAAGGGGCCCTTTATACCTACTTCCCTTGGGGGGGGGCCTTAATATCTACATACAGAGGGGCCTATAGGCCTGCCTACTACTAGGTGAGCAAACATAGCTACCTCCCCCATGGGGGTCCTATATACCTACTTACTGAGAATTCTATATAACTACCTCCTGGGGGCCCTAGATACCTCCCTAGCTACTGAGAGGGCATAAACATGTACCGACTGGGCGGCCTGTATAGTAATATACCTATTGGGAAGGAAATTTATACCTCCTTGGGGGAATGTAGGAAGTTGGGTGCTATGGGGGGGGGGGTCACAACTTTTTCCTGGGAGCTAAACATTATCAGCAGAAGGGAAGCTGGGTACACCCCCCTCCCACCCCATCCATCACAGCAGGTCACATTTCCTATCATAGGAAAGCAGGTTGCTGTGGGAGAAGGAGCATTACCCAGCTTTCCTGGGTGTTGGATAGCCTATCCAGTCTACACATCAGATTCAGTGGATGGACCAGCAATTCATCCAAGTCTTCAATAACATGCTCAAAGAAGTATGGTTTTGGGGAGTGTTTATTTAAGCCAGTCACTGAAAAAATCCTAAACAAATCCAAACTCTAAAATATAACTTTTAATATGTACCCAAAAAAAAAACGATTCGTATCTAAAGTCTACCTTAAATATATTTTATATATTTACATATACCCCTGCCCCCTATTTTTTCCCTACACTTATCCTAAAAATGCCCCAAGTAATCGTCCGAAAAGGACGGTAGTCTTTGTAGGTCACCCTATTGAATCACTTTTGTCCCTATCAACCACCAAAAAACATTAACTTAATACATTTCTGTACAGTTTTTAAAAGGTACTGTTAAATCCGACATGTTATCACTACCCCTTAAGCCCCATATAAAGTACTAAAGGTCACAGCCCATGAAGAACACTGAATTTTTTTTCTTTTTTAGGGGAAATGTCCTATATATCGTCCGTGTTTTGGGAAAAATAAGTAATTTATCCAAATCATCTCAAGATTCAACAAAAATTATCCCCGAGCGTTTCCCCCCCCCATATTTGGGGTTATAGGAGGATCTCCCCGGGGACGTCACCTGACTCAAGATTGTGTTCCCCGATATTGATGTTTTTTTGTCCTGTATTCCCTTTAAAAGGTTAATGACGCTGTTTACCGCCTCAGGTTGCGCTCACCATCGGCGTCCTCAAACCCCCTACTGCGCATGCGCCGGGGTTAGGGGGTCATGGCAACCAGCGCCGTTCAGCCGGAGCGCATGTCGGTTTTTTCAGATCGCTGCTGGCATGCGCCCGGGAAGTCGGCACCATGACAACCCAGCAGTTTAGCCGCGCATGCGCGTGCTCGGCTAATTGCTCTGGATGGCCAAAAAAAAGCGGCATATCAGGCCAAGAATATCTGGCACGCCCAACCCAAAGGGCGTTCCATCAGATCTCCACCAATCCATTCACTTCTCAGGATGTTATATGGGCAAGATGTCCCGTTTTATTTTTCCATTCATCCCGGATTGGCGCGGTCTACCATAAGTTAAACCTTTAACAGCGACCGCAGCAAATAGCTTTAATTTAAATACATCCAATAATTAGATATAAAGGGATACTACCACTAAAAGGGAAAAGTATAAACTTTTATATTTTTATCAATCTTGGTGGTTAGATAAAAAAACTTTCAGTATACCACCCACTATTTCTCATTGGGCCAAATATACCCCCAAGAAAATCTAATGAGAGATACCTAATAGAAAAAAAAAAACCTTTTGAAGAGATCAAAACGATGTAAAGAGTATAAGTTTGGGGATCAAAAATATAAAAATCCTAAAAAATAAATAATATCCTAAGGATTTTGCCCAGTACACCCCTCCCTTTATATCAAATTTTGGCCCAAGGTACCCAAGAAAAAATTTAATATATATTTAAACCCGGAGAAAATTTCAAATAAAAAAAGCCAAAAAATAGAAGTTCTTTAAGACCCCCTTGGTTGATGTTTTCATTTTAAAGGTCCCCTTGTTTCCTTAAAAATAAATTTTTATCAAGATTTCCCTTTTTTAAAGTTGAAATTTTTTCTCCATACACAAAAAACATCATGCCCGAGGAATCTCCCTCATGCTCCATCCAGAAATGCCGGGGCAGAGGGGTGTCACGTCTATGTCGCACATCCCCTAAGTGTTCACCAATGCGAATTTTTAATTGTCTGGTCATCTTGACTATATAGTTTTTGCCACAGCTAAAATTACAGAGAAAAACAACTCACTGGGTACAGCAATTCATTAAAATCACGAATGATAGTCTTCCCTGTCCCCGGGAGCTTTTAAACTCCTTGGTCTGGCAGATATACTTGCAAAATGTACATCTTTCCGCATCTAAACATGCCCACCGGTGTACGTTCTAACCATGTTCCTGTTGGTTTTGGTGACGTATAGTGGCTGTGAATCAGCCTATCCCTCAATGACCTTCCTCTTCTATATGTCACTTGAGGATTTTTAGAGAGACAGCCAGCTAGATCTTTGTCACAAAGCAATATACCCCAATTGTCTCCGCAAGATCTTCAATTACATCATTGTTTCGGTTGTCATATGTGCACTATTATCCTAAATGGGTTTCCCATCTCTTGGTCCCCTGGGTTCAATAAAATGGTTCTGTCACCCCTAGGTGCGTTTTTAAAAATTGAGGTTTAAATACTGATGGAGGGTATCCTTTTTCCCAGGAACCTATCCTTTTGGGTCATTTGTGTTGGTAAAAAATCTCTTATTTGGAGCAGTTTCTAGTATAGTAGGTTTGACCTTTGGGTTTACCTTTTTTGCTTCTCAGGGTGATATGAATCCCCCCGCAGGAGGGTTTTAAAACCCCTTCACATTACCCCTGTACCAATGCACCGGGGATTGGGGGGAGCCGGTTCCCATAGAAACAGCCTTTAAATGTGAAGTTGTTTGGGTCTTTTCCCCATCTAAAAATTCACCCCAGCTCCCCCAGAAGTTTCAAAATATCGTTCCTTCCCCCTAGTACCCCTTGTCGTTAAGTAAAAGGAAAAATAGTAATAGAGAGTTAGTGTGAGTCTTGGGGTGGCAAACAAAAACACTGGTGAAACCCCAAACCCCCATCTCCTCCCCACCAGGTGATTTTGAAGAGAGGGGGAAAATTGGGGGGGAGGTGCTGGAAAAGTGAGGGTTCTAATTGTGGGGCCCAATTCTAAGGAGAGTCTGGTGGGAAGTCATATGATGGTTAAACCAAAAGGAAAAAAAAGGAAAAGTTGACCCCAATAGAAAACGTCACCTGTGGTCACTGGTTTTACTGCACTGTAACACTAATATTTATAAAGAGTGTTTTTAAAATGCTGTCACGGGGGTGGGCCATGTGGTCATGTTGGATATTATTTAGGTAGTGGTATTATTGGTATTGATGGTTTTGGTAATGTGGGATTTTTTTAGTAACAGTATGACAGTAATACATATGATATATTTGATTTATATATAGATGTATTATTTGGTAATTGTATGACAGCTTTATTCCAAACATAGATGAGGGCTTTTGATGAGGCAAATTTATCAGCACACATTTTTGTAAAAAAGTGCTAAAGTGCTTTATGGTTTTTCTAAGCGAAAAAATGAAAAATTTTTGAAGGAATTTTTTTTGAGTAAAACTGCCGAGGTCCCCATTTGCTGTTTTAAAAATTTATATAAACCTAACCCTTTTGAGAAAAATGTAACACAAAGGGTCTGTGCCCTGAATGTTTTAGGACTTTAGCAATACCGCTGGTTTTATCCAATACCCAAGACCTCCCTTTAGTGGTACCCGGCCCGTTTCAAAGTTTTATTTGGGGTTTGGTCTGTGCTTGGCCCATTCAAGTGAAAGGGTGGTTTTTAGTACTATGTAGTTGTCCCGTAGAATTTGGAGTAGTGTTTTAGCAAAACCCCCAGTGACCCATAATGGCCCCCTTACTATGCAGTCATTCAGCAAGAATCTGGTGACCCTCCTCTGTCTTCCTCATTTTAACACTTGCCCGCTGATTTACTATCCAGGAAAACACCCCTTACTCCAAGGTTAAATTTGAAAAATTGTTTAGTTGACCTTCTCTAGTCTTATGTTGGGTTTTGTTTATTTCTTTGAGTCTGTTAATGTTGCTATTTTTTTTTTGTTTAAACTGTCCCTGTAACCTTTTCTCTTTTTGGGAAAAATCGGTATGATA
>JAODAL010070759.1:0-15797 GCA_025379985.1 Phyllomedusa bahiana | reverse complement strand
GTATCGTTATGTTTTCATATAATAAGGGTTTATTTTTTTCCCTTTTTCAATTCCCCCTGTGGTGACTATAAAATTTTGGCTTTTTTAAAAGATTTACGGGGAATGCTCGTAAAGGAAAAAGCGGGTGGGGCAAAAGTCAAAAACACTTATTGTTATGTTTTTGAAAATTTTTACAGGGGTTAATTTTTTGCCCCTTTCAATTCCCCTGTGGTGACAATAGAATTGTGTTTTAAAAATTTTCCCGTGGATGCTGATCAATGAACAAAGTGGGTGCCCCCAAAAAGTCAAAAAACAGTTTTGTTATGTTTTGGGTAGGGAATACACGGTATTTTTGGAAACCCAAACAAACCTGTGCGATACAAGATTGCGGATTGAAAATTTAAACTGCAAGGGGGGATATATAAAACACGGGGGGAATGGGAAAAAATTGAAAATGAACCCCTTTTGAAATGTATACTAAAATTAAAAATGGATTTTTGCAAAGAGACCTGCGTTACAAAGACATGATTTGTACCCCAATAAAAATTTTCAGGTTCCCCAAATACCCGGGGAAAATTTTTCAAAAAGAAAACTGTTAATAATAAAGTTTATTGCAGTGCAATGTCTACACTAAGTTTTGGTGAAACTTTATCCAGATTCTTTATAGGGGCTTTTTCTTTTTTCCCCCCGGGGCCCCCCGGCCCCCCCCCCCCTCACCCCCCGCCCCCCCCCCCTTCTCCCCCCAAACAGGGGTAGTTTGGCTGTTTTAAAATTTCTAGCTAATAATAAAATCTTCAAACCCTTAATCTAACTAATTGGAAGGATCACAGCTAAAAAGAGAGGTTTCTCTGTGAGAAATAGATAATTTTCCTGGGGCTGTTTGGCCACAGGCAAGTGCACGCCCCAAATTTTTTGAACGTGAGAGACTTTTGGGGCCCTGAACAGAAAACCGGGTTCTATGTAAAACGAGGTCTTTGTGTTTTTTTCCAGCCAATCGAAACCCATCCCACACCCCCAAGTCATGAGGGTCGCACACACATCTCCCCTCTATTTCCCTTTTTAAGTATTTGCTGGCCGCCAAATATGCCCAGGAAAGCGCCGAAAAGGGCCGCGATTTTTAAAATAGATGTTGCACAGTTTTTAAACCTTTAAATTTATCCCCGGGGCTTGAAAATTTGGGTTTCACCAAAAAAAACCTTTTGCCGATTTAAACCCTTTGTCGAAAAAAAATCCCCCAACAATTCTTGAAGTCTTCCCCCGATCTTCAGAAGATTTAAAAATTTGGCCCAGGAAACTGTGCATGCATTTTTCCATTCCTACAAAGCCAGGAAAAACCCTCCCTGTTGAAAAGGGGCAGAACGGCCCCCCCCAAACCCACACTCTAAATTTTGCAATTTTTTCCCCCCTTTTTGAATTCCACCCTGCACATGTTGGACCCCCCCCGTTTGAACAGAGAAAGGCTATTTAACGATTTTTTGTTTGCCCCCGGCGGACGGGAAAGTACCCCCCTTGTTTTAACTTTGTTTGTCAACAGTGGCAGCCCCTTGGTGACACCTGCCGTTTTTTTTGGGGCCCAAATTCGGAGGAGGCCACGTTATTTGTCAGTGGGCCGGGGAAAAACTACGGGATGAATAACTATTCCACTCCCTTCATGTCCTGGAACAGATGCTAAAAAAAATCTTTTCTGGGCAGGGGACTGTAGACTTGGGGGACTATATTCTCGCGGCCCATGGGGTCCGGGGGGGGGACTGAAATGGAGGGGGAGGACATTGGAGTCAGAAGAAATTTTTGGGGTGAAATTTATGGGATTTTTTCCCCGGTGTACAAAAAAGGGGCAGGAGCACTGGAGGGGGTAGAAGAAGTGATAAAGCGAGGCAGATAAACCCCAAGCACCGTGTCAGAAATCAGGGGAAATGGGGGCAGGGCCCCCCTCGGGGGGGGTAAACTTGTGCAGAGGGCCCGCAGCAGGGCTGTTTTTCCCGGGCTTGTGACACCCGAATATTCCAACACCCGGCAAGGGAATGCCCTTTTTGGTTTCTCCCCCCAATTGGCCCCTCGCTCCCGTCCAAAATGGGAGCCTTTTTTCCCCAGCTGCTGAAAAAGGGAGGACAAACCCCAAATACTTGGGGAAAAACCTAGGGTAGTCATTGGCCGCTCCCCTATGTGGGGTTTAACGTCCTTTTCCTCCTGAAATGTCTGCCCGGGGGGTTCCTCACCCTCCACAAACATCTCCCGGGGGGCTGCGGGAGGAAGGTGGGGGGGGGTTAGGAGCTACCAGCTCCATCAGCAAAAAACCCTAATTGGGAGTCACGATGGCACTTCCTTAAACCCCCTGGGAGGAGGGCAGTCCCCAAAGCTACCAGAAAGGGACCTGGAGAGTCCCAAAACCAACGGTGGGGGCCTACTTGGACACCCTTTGCCCCCCCGTTAGAAGACCCGTGGATAGGGCCCCCAAAGGGATGTGTGGCGAAACTTCCCGAGTTTGCAGGGGAGAAGCTGCCCTGCCGGGCCCAGTTTTTTTGGGCATCGAGGGGGTTTTCAGTGCGGGGCCATTTTAGCCAAAGGAGCCCCCCTTTTTCACGGAAATGGGGAACGATGCCCTTTGTCAATAATGGGCAGGGTTTGGGCCCAGGATTTCCAACACAATGCCACACCCAAACAGCCAGACCCCTCCCCCAAAACTGTGAGAAATGGTCGGGTTAAAAACTATCTCTTTTGATGCCCCCCACCAGCTGATGCCACACATCTGTGAATTTTCCCATCTGTCCCCAACCATCTTTACCAGGGTTTTTACCCACCTCCCCTGCATTGGCCTCTAGCCTATGCTGCTGTGCTTTGTGGTGCGTGACACACACTTGTATTGGCCCCACTCTGGGCCAATTTTTTTTTTGACCCCCCAGAATGTCATTGTGCCACCTCTGACCTCATGCTGCTCTGCCGTGACTCTACTTGTGTCTTTGTGACTGTTGACTCATGTGCTGCGACCCCCACACTGGTTATTGTCCCACTTGGGGCTACTCCTGTGTTTCCCATCAAATGTCATTGTGCACTGCTTCCTCATGTGCTGCTGCCGTGCCCTCCACACTGTGTCATTTGCCACTTCGCCCTATGTGTGCTTTTCCCTCCATTTCTGTTTTGTCCCCAAATTTGGGGGCCCTACTATTTTTTTTCCCCCTCCAAAATTTATTGTGCCACTGTTCCCTCATGCTGCGCGGCCGTCCCCCTCCACCTCTGTCATTGTGCCATCTTGGTTTATTTTTTTCCCCCTCCAAATGTCATTGTGATGTTGACCTATCGGTGTCCCCGTTCCCCACACTGTGTCTTGTGCCACTCTGTGGCTATCCTGTTTTTGCCCCCTCCAATGTATTGTCCCACTCCCCTCCCTCGTGTGCTGTGTCCCATCTTTCATTGTGCCACTTGGGGCCTACTAGGTTTGCACCTCCGAATTTTCATTGTGCCATGTCTGACCATGTGGTGCCGTCACTCCACTTCTGTTTTGTCCCACCTGTGGGCCTATACTGTTTTGCACCCCCAATTTAGTGCCTGTTGACCTCTCGGCTGCTGGTTCCCCCACACTGTGTCATTGTGCCACTCTGGGGCCTACTCCGTTTTTTCCCCCCAAAATGTCTTGTCCCACTCTGACCTCAGTCTTGGGTGCTGCGTCACCTCCCACCGTCATGTGTTGCCCTGCCCCCTCACTTGTTTTTTTCCAGCTGTCGTCCCTATTTATGGGCTACTTTTCCCCGCTTCGTTTTTTGGCATTTTGCCCTCTTAAGTCCCCGGGGAAATTTTTATAGTAACGTTATAAAGGGGCGGCAGTATTGCGTGATACTAAACCAAAAAATTTATGAAGCCCAAAACCCAGCTCCCTTGATATTTAAGAGGCACAACTTCTACGCCCCCTCAGGTCTGTGCACCTGGAATAGCTTTTTTTTTAACGCGATTGCCCCAATAATTGGACCAAAATTTTTTTTTGTCGGGAATTGGGAAAAGGCCGAAACTAATTTTTGGGAAAAATTGCCCTTCTCTATAACCCTGTAATTTAATATTGAATTGGTCCTTTTTACACTGGATTTCAAAAGTTTCCTGCATTTGATGAAATTATATGAGAAGAAAAACAAAAAAAGGCCAACTCATCAGTAAAGCGAAGTGAAAAATAACAAGCATAGAAAAACATGGGCCCCCCCATGCATTAAAGAAAATCCCCAGGTGCAGCTGATTGGGGGAACCCATTTTTCTCTCCATAGGTGGACAGAAAGTGCACTTAAAATTGAATCTTTTCACTAAAAAGCAAAAAAAGCCAAAAAAGCACAGTACCATACGGGGGGGAGATAAAAAGATGCAAAATAACTAAGACAGATTTCCCCCACACCTTCCATGCATGGGGGGGGCGCGTGGGATTTATGGCATCCAATCCCCAGAAATTTTGGGGCAAAAAAACTTTTTTCACATATGGAAAAAATAAAATCGAGGTATTGGAAATAAGGGCCCATAATTGTAACCCTAAGCCCCCTTTCCCGGCCCTCATTTATTGCGGCCCCTAACCCCCTTAAAAACAAAACTATACGAAAAAGGGGGGGTTTTTTTTTTTTTTTTTTTTAATCAAAAGAAAACAAAACATGGCCAAAATCACTGTTAAAAAGCGAATGAATAACAGCATGAGGCAACATGGGCCCCCATGTATTAAAAAAAATACCCAGGGCAGCTGTTTGGGGTAACCTTATCTCCCCATAGGTGGACGAAAGGGGCCCCTTAAATTGAATCTTTTCACATGCATGCAAAAAGCCAAAAACCACAGTACCATACGTTGGGAACAAAAGATGCACAAATCCCCGTAAAACGACGCTCGCCACCTTTCCATGCAGGGGGGGGATGTTTATTCTATGGACCCAATCCCATACTGTTGGGAAAAAAAAAAAATTTTTTCAATAGGGAAAAATATCAAAAAATAAAAAAGGGTATTGGTTAACATATTGGCCACAAATTGTAACCTGCAAGCCCCCTTACGGCTCCTATTTAGCAGGCCCCACACCCCCTTAAAATCACAATAACAAAAAAGGGAATTTTTTTTTTTTAACTCAGTAGAAAAACAGAAATGGCCATATATGCAAGTAAAGTGAAGTGAGACTAGACACAAAATGGGAAAATAGGCCCCCTGCTTTAAAGAAAAATCCCAAGGTGCAGTTTTTTGGGGGGTAACCATTATTTCATGGGTGAGAATGGTTTACCCCCAATCGCGCCCCGGGGTATTTTTCTTTAAAAAGCATGGGGGCCTATTTTGTCTATGTTTTGCATAGTCCACTTCAGCTTTATGCTGATATGGCATGTTTTGTTTTTTCTTCTGAGTTAAAAAAAAAAAATTTTCCCCTTTTTCTGTTGTTTGTGTTTTTTAAACCCCTTACACCTTGGGCCGTTCCTACGCCGGGGGTTTAGGGGTTCAGCCCCTGGAGTTGGTTTACGTCCAGAGGACGGCGAACCTAAGGCGGGTTTCGCGCGATGGCGCGGGGTGTCACTGTATTTTACAGCTACATCCGCCGTGGCCCGACCGGATCGCTCCGGGGGGGGGGGGGCGGCGGATAACCCCTTACTTATCGCGACGATCGGGTCCCAATAATTAAGAGAGACGAGGGGAGGACCCCCTGGTTCTTGGGCAAGCAGCGCACGGATCGGGTCCGGCGGCTCCTGCCCCCTTACAGCCCCACGGAAGGAGAGAAGCCTTCCGGGTTTTTTTTGACTCACGCCCCCGGCCGTGCCGTGGGCATGCCCCCATCGTGACGACATTTTAACCATAGGAACAGTAATAGCAACAAGCTATGACTGATTCCTTTTGAATAAAAGGGATCTAAAGATCTTCATTCAAACCCCCTAGGGGAAAAGAAAAAAATTAACGGAAAAAGAAAAAAAAAAGTGAAAAAACATGAAAAAAACACAAACACAAAAAAAAAAATAAAAATACGTACACCCCCCTTTTTCCCCCTTTTCAACGCCAAAGCCCCAAAAATACAAAAATAAATAAAGTACCTTTTTGGTATCGCCGGTGGTAAAGACCTCCCTATAAATCTGCATGTTAATTAAACCCCCTCGGTGACGCTGGGAAAAAAAAAAAAAAAAAAAAAAAAAACCGAATTTAAAATTATTGTTCATCCCGCACAAAAAGGAAAAAAAGCGATCAAAAATCCTAGAAACGCCAAATTGTCCAATTTAAAAAGTCGGGTTATCCCCAAAAAAAAGTCCCCATACACTTGTATACGGGAAAAAAAGAAAATGTTAGTCTCAAATAGCGATGCTTAAAAAAAAGTTTTCACCTAAAAAACACTTTTTTTTTTTTTTTTAAGTGCTTCGTTAAAAAAATATATAAATAGGGTACGCCCTAAACGTAGCGCCCAAAGAGTAAAGCTACTTTCCGGTATGCATGGTGAGCCCCGTTTAAAAATAAAAAAACAAAAACACTACTAGGGGTTGCAGTATTTTCTTACCCCGGTCCCAAAAAAAGGATTTAAAGCGATCAAAAAGTTTTTTTCCCCCCCAAAAAAAAAAAATAAAAACGTAACCCCTTTGCAAAAAAAAATCCCCCACGCTCCAAAAAAGAAAAATTTAAAAGTTATGGGTTCGGCTATGGCATGAAAAGAAAAATTCCGGTTTAAAAAAAAGTTTTTTTTCAAAAAGCAGAAAAAATAAAAAAATATACAAATTTGGGGACGGTGTAATGTATTGAAGCTGAGTAAAGTAACCATTATATAACCCTACAGTGAAGCTTAAAAATAAAAATAAAAAAACCTCCAAGATTGCGTATTTTGTTCAAAACATTCACAAAAACCTTAAAATTCAATCATCCCGCAAAAACAAGCCCCTACACAGCTTGCACAAGCAAATAAAAAAGTTATGGCTGAGAAAAGGGCAACATAAAAAGCAATTTTTTATGACGTATTTCTATGGTAAAAAAATAAAAAACAGAAAAAACTATATAAAATCTTTTCATTGTAATTGTACCGACCCCCTGTAAAGTTTTTCACCTTTACACTGCCGGGGAATGCTGTAAAAAAAATTAAAATAAAAAATGACCAAAACTGCGTTTTTTTCCCCCCATTTCATTTGCCCAAAGCTAAAAAAAAAACTATGGAAAAACCTGTGCATCCAAAATCACAGACACCCCCCAGATGAGATCCCCGATGGGTGTTGAATCCAAAATGGGGGACTTTGGAAATTTCGCCCGTTCTGCTACTTTGGGGGTTTTCAAATGGAATGGCCCCCCCAAAAAGCGTTCCAAAAGCCAAATAGGTCCCCCCCTTATAGCCCCCCATCGCCCAAAAAAGAGTTTTCCCCACAAGGGTATTGCCGAAAATTTGGGAAAAATTGTTAACAAAGTTTAAGTTTTTTTTTTTTTTAGGTTCCTTGTAATATGAAAATTTTAAGTAAAATTGCAAATTTGGAAAAAAATGTTTTTTAATTTTTAAGCCTTATGCTAAAAAAATTTTGTAATCAGTGTGGGGTCTAATACCAATGACCCTGGATATTTCCTTAAGGGTTTATTTCCAATATGGGTCATTTAGGGGGGTTTATTAATTTTTGCCCTTAGGGTGTCCCAACTGAAATGGGGGCCCAAATAAAATGTATGAAAAAGAGACCCTGAGTATAGTAGGTCTCCTCCCATTCTGGGGGTTTTGGGTGAGCCCAAAAAATGATAGGGCCCCATTGGGATTTTCTAAAAAAAGGCAGACCGGGGGGAAATTGTATTAAGTTGCATTTACCCATACATTTACTTTTCCAAGGAATAAAAGGGTAAATATTGAAAAAACTGCAAAAAAAGTGAAAATTTTTAAATTTCACCCCCATTTGCTTTTAATTTTGGAAAATTAAAGGGTTATCAAACTTCCTTAAATATTTTTGTAAATCTTAAGGGGGCTATTTTCAGATGGTGTCACTTATGGGGGGATCTAACATGAGGCCCCTCAAAGCCCCTCAGAATGGGTGGTCCCCAAAAAAAAATTTTATTGCAAATTTTCTTGAAAATGTAGAAATTACTTAAAATTTTTAAGCCCCCTAATGTTTAAAAAAAAAAAAAAGACATTTAAAAAATGATGCCAACCTTTAGTGGGGCTATGGAGATGTGTTATAAATTTTTGGGGGAATAATTTTGTCTTGCAGCAGAAAAATTTTTCAACTTTCAAAAACGAAATTTTTCCAATTTTCATGAAAATTTTGTATTTTTCACAAAAAAAACAAGGTTGATGGATAAAAATTTCTTTCTAACTTAAAGACAATGTGTCACGGAAAAAAATTCGAATCACTGGCTAGGTAAAAGTGTAAAAAAGTTATTCTCACATAAAGTGACATATGCCAGATTTCAAAAATAGGGCTGGGTCAGGAAGGCCAAAACAGGCTGGGTCCTTAAGGGGTTAAGGGAGTGTAGGGACCTGCAATAAATGAGGAGCCGTGAAGGAGGGTTGCAGGCTTACAATATAGTGGCCATTATTTTAAAACAATACCTCAAAATTTGATTTTTTTTCCAGAAATGTGAAAATAGTTTTTTTCCCCAACAGTACTGGGGATTGATCCATAAAATACAGCAGTCGCCCCCCCATGCATGGAATGTGTGCGAGGGGTCTGTCCTTACGGGTTTTTGTGCATCTGTTTAGTTCCCCCAACATATGGTACTGTGGCTTTTTGGCTTTTTGCATGCTATGCGAATAGATGTCAATTTAAGGTGCAGCTTTCTGTCCACATAGTGGAGAGATATATGGATTACCACCAATCAGCTGCACCTGGGTATTTTTCTTTAATAGCATGGGGGCCTATGTTGCCTCTATGCTGTGTCTAGTCTCACTTCAGCTTTACTAGCAGTGAGTATGGCCAGGTTTCTGTTTTTTTTCTGAGTTAAAAAAAAATTGTTTCCCCTTTTTCTGTATATTTTGTGACATTATATACTGTACATGGTGGGATATTTTAAGTCCTTGCAATTTTATGCAAATTGTCCCTAAATTCTTAGCTGCAGTTTTATCATGGTTAACCTTTTTTAAGTGAAACTATCTTTATCACTTTAAAGACCCTGCCTCTTTAGCATGTGTGTTATGACTTTCCAGCAGTTTCCATTAGTACTACTTACTTTTTTAAGATGTGTTGCTGCCATCAATTCCTAAGTGAATACTTTTTTTTTCAAATTAAATGGAAAAATGTATTTTAGCTTCTGATATTTGTTCTATATTCTTTGTTTATAGAGATTTCCAAATCAGCATACCAATTTTTAGGGAATTAGGATTGTAGTTTTTTATGATTTGCTACTGGTAGAAAAAAATATAGAAACATTTTTTTCTTTGCATCATCATTCTCTTGGATCAATAACCATCTTAGTTTTCCATTAACTGAGCAGTGTGAGGGAAAATTGTAGCAGGGCAAGCTATCGTTTTAATTGGTAACATTTTAGGCTATGTACAATGTTTTGATTATCTTTTACTTCAAGTCATTGGAGAAGTGAAGCAACAAACAGAAATACTATTCTGGCAAATTTTTTTATGGTGGTAATTAGAAATGACCGAATTTCTCAAAAATTCAATTCGGCAGATTCACCAAATTTTCCCCCCAAAATTTGTTTAGTTCCGAATTTATTCGTGACAAATCACATAATAAAAACAGCTATTTCCTGGCTGCAGAGAGCCTGTATGGTGTTGAAGAACATTATGCCATGCAGAAATATGCATAGTGAGTGTGGTTTGGCATTGAAACAACACTATGATTTAGTATGACACGCAGATGACAGGCACCGCTCTTAGAATCGCTTCACACATCACTTATCTGTGCACACTTCACTTATCAGGGCAGTTATGGGGTCAAAACTAACCAAATAACTGAAGTGGGAACAGTCTGACAGGGTAAGATCAGTGTCAGCTAGAAAGAACTCAGCAGAGGGCTAAGATTCCACTATAGCGACAAAGAGCACACTTCTTTTACATTGTCATCAGATGGTTCCACAGATTGTGACAGAACCTGTTCTGTTGAACACTGATACATGTGGGAACCTCCTCCATCCCCCCCAAAAGAGTGGAGAGGATGTCGGCAGTAATTTTGCATTGACTTTTAACGATCATTTTGCCCTTTTTTTGATCCATCAGTGTCCACTTTTAATAATCCATCAGTATTGCTAAAGCCAAAAAGAAACAAGAGTTGATCCAAAACAGAGATGACAAGTAAATGGAATATTTGCATGTCTCCTGTGTTTTGTATCCATTCCTGCTTTTGACTACTTAATCATTAGGCAATCCTCATGCAAACAAAGGACCGTGTAATACTGGCCTTACGGCTTCTCTGAAGACACAATCAGTTGAGTTTGTCCTTTTCATTACTTCTGACAGATTAAAAGAAGAGGAAAATCAAACATAGTGGCAATATCATAGAGTGGTGGAGGGTGGAAACAGCATTAGGAAACCACAGGGTGGTGAAGTGAGAGAGTGGTCAATTGGCAGCAGCATGAGTAGGCTAGAGTAGCATAATGACAGATTGTGAAGGTGGCAGCAGCATGAGTAGGCCACAGAGTGGCACAATGACAGATTGGGGTGGTGGCATCAGCATGAGTAGGCCACAGAGTGGCACAATGACAGATTGTGGCGGTGGCAGCAGCATGATTAGGCCACAGAGTGGCACAATGACATAGTGTGGAGGTGGCAGCAGCATGAGTAGGTCACAGAGTGGTACAATGAGAGATTGATGGTGGCAGCAGCATGAGTAGGCCACAGATTGGCACAATTACACAGTGTGGAGGTGACGGCAGCCTGAGTAGGCCACAGAGTGGCACATTGACAGATTGTGGAGGTGGAAGTAGCATGAGTAAGCCACAGAGTAGCACAATGATAGATTGTGGAGGTGGCAGCAGCATGAGTAGGCCATAGAGTGGCACATTGACAAATTGTGGAGGTGGAAGCAGCATGAGTAAGCCAAAGAGTAACACAATGATAGATTGTGTAGGTGGCAGCAGCATGAGTAGGCCACAGAGTGGCTCAATGACAGGTTGTGAAGGTGGCAACAGCATGAGTAGGCCACAGATTGGCACAATTACACAGTGTGGAGGTGACGGCAGCCTGAGTAGGCCACAGAGTGGCACATTGACAGATTGTGGAGGTGGAAGCAGCATGAGTAAGCCACAGAGTAGCACAATGATAGATTGTGGAGGTGGCAGCAGCATGAGTAGGCCATAGAGTGGCACATTGACAAATTGTGGAGGTGGAAGCAGCATGAGTAAGCCACAGAGTAACACAATGATAGATTGTGGAGGTGGCAGCAGCATGAGTAGGCCACAGAGTGGCTCAATGACAGGTTGTGAAGGTGGCAATAGCATGAGTAGGCCACAGAGTGGCACAATTACATAGTGTGCAGGTGGCGGCAGCAGCAGTAGCATCAGGTAGAAAAAGCAGCTGGCAGCAGATGTGTAGCATCAGGCGGGTCACAGCATCAGAATAATAGCTGAGGCAGGTACTGGTGTGTAGAAATCCTGGCTGATCCACGCCTGATTTATCTTAACAAAGGTGAGTCTCTCACCATTTCGGGTAGACAAGTGGGATCCCCTTGGGGTAACTATGGTCCCCGTCACACTGAACACCCGCCCTTGCCGGGCAGGACAGTTTCTTCAGTGCAAATTCAGCAAGTTGCGGCCACAAATCCAGTTTGGCTGCCCAGTAGTCCAGCGGATTTTCAATGTGGGGTGGCAGCGTGCTGTCCAAGTAGGCCACCACCTGCTGGTTCAGGATCTGCTTCAGGTGCTGCTGGTGAGTACCTTTCTCACTAGGTGAGTGAAGAAAGTTGCTCAGCAAAGACTCCAGACTCTGCTAATGGAGCTGATACTTCTCCTACACCCCCCACCTTCCCAGCAGCCGTGGCAGTGGTATGTGAGCACTGTGGTGAACTATCTTTGACAAACAGCGTGTGTATTTCTCACATATATATATCTCCATTACAGGCAGGTAATTATTTTGGGATACGTGGTGATTCACCACAATAAGTGAAAAAAGTAACTCTTTAGTGCTAAGAGCAATATCCAAAAAGACTGAACTGACTGTAGCGGAGATGTGTGTATACGACAAATACACAAGCTGTATTTCAAGGGTTTTTCTTATACAAATAAGTGTCAAAATTTTACTGTTTGCCCCAGAGAACACTGTCCCAAAATAATTTCCTGCCTGTATTGGAGATGTGTGTATATGACAAATACACAAGCAGTATTTCAAAGGTGTTTCACCTTATAAGTGAAAAAGTAACTCTTTGGCGCAGAGAACAATATCCCCAAATAATAACCTGCCTGTGTAATGGAGATGTGTGTGTGAAAAATACACACACTGTATTTCGTGGTTAGTTCACCACAATAAGTGAAAAAAGTATCTCTTTGGCACAGAGAGCAATATTCCAAAAGACTTAGCTGACTGTAATGGAGATGTGTGTATGTGAGAAATACATACACTGTATTTCAAAGATAGTTCACCACAATAAGTGACAAAAATAACTCTTCAGTACAGAGATCAAGATCTCAAAATAAAAAAAAAAAACGTTGGTTCAGGAACGTGTGTATATGACACACACAGACATGTAGTTGAAAGGTATTTCACCCCAGTAACCCTAAAATCGGAAGTATTTGGCTGCTGATTGGCTGCATGTCATGGCATTCAGGGTGTTCCTTTCTTTCTCCCATAGTTCTTTGCCCCATGTTACATCATGTGCCTTGTGGCCATTTAAGAAAAAAAGACGATTCTTTACCATTAATCACCAGGAAATTCGGGTTCGTTTAAAATTAAATTTTTCATGAAATTCGGAACAAATTCCACTTCGTTAGAATCGATTCGATCATCCCTAGTGGTGACTCTTCAGAATTAATAAGGCCATAAAGCATGACATGGGATTCCATTAACTTATAATGGGAAATGGAATATACAAGTGAATATCTTGCATAACTTCCTATTTTCATTCCACATTGTGAACATACCCTAAAGTCCTCTAGCCACACAATTTATTAGTACCTAGCAACCCATTATGCCCAGCTTCCTCCAGAAGACAATTCCCATACCAACAAAGCATTGCTATGGTTTCTCGTACAGATGTATTTTTATCCCTTATAATACATTTTATATTAATAAAAACATACACCTAACTACAACTATTTTCTAAGTATGATAGGTCTATATAATAATCATTTACCAAATAATACCACTGTACAAGGACATAATATCAACATATTATTACTGACCAAACCAGTATTTCAAGACCAGTATTACCAACAATAAAAATATAGAAAGACCATATTACCACCATAAATTGAATGAATAATGCCAATACAGTACACTGTTACTAAGTAAAAACCATTAAACCATTGCCATACAATGAAAATATAGAGGTAGATATCAGTTGTACACAGGCTCTCTGTACACCATATGAGTGATTACAGTACTGTTACATCTAATGACTCATTGTAATGTTAGTTGTTCTTGTTCCCTTTTTTTTTCCATTTGGTCTAGAACGCCATGACAACTTTTCCAGCCACAACTTGTCTCTGAAAAATTTGCCACATTAACATTTTAAATATAAGGGTTTTCCTGTTTTTTCACTGGTCAGCTACCTGTTTACTGCCTGTTGACTATAAACGTCTGGATGATGAGCATTTAACTCGGCCAGGGCCTTTCCTAAATGTCTTTTTAACACTGTCAGCTGCACAGAGATCCTGTAGTTGCAGAAGAGTAGAGCTGGCCATCAATGATTTCGAGAGACAAGGCAAAGATGGTTTATCACCTTCTTGATCACTGTATACAAGGCACTCAGTGAATCAAGTGGTCACTGCTGGAACTGTTAAGTCTTAACAGACCCAGATCAGTCCAGTAGCCAATACGGAGAGTTCTATTAACTAGGCATAATATTTACTAGATCCAGCTACAGAGGAAGAAGCAAAAAAATATGTAAAAAAAAAAACGCCCAGAGGACTGTTTTTGACATTATGAGGCACACAATGTGTAAAATCAATATAAAAAAGTAAAAATAAAAAAACACAAAACAACATAAAAAAATTATTTAAAAAAGTAACCCAAACTGTAGTTTGGTAATATCTAAATACATTTTCTTAAGATAAAATAATTAAATGGTAGAATAAACTATTTACACAAACAGCATTAAGTGTATTGGACCAGCAACATTTTCATAACCCTATTAAAAGTAGGGTAAAGGTTCAATCAATTTTGGCTGATCACCATTTGGTAAATATCTTGCAGCTTCCTTCTATAATCACCAGTGAAGCATTCTCTTGCTGGAAAATTGGTTTTAAAGGGCATAACACTAAGAGGAAGAAGTGGGGCAAATGGATTAGAGTTTATGTTTGCAAACTTTAGTTAGAATTAAAATACTTGAAGGCAAGGGGGAGAGGTTGAAAAGGAAGAAATGAAAGGACAATCTTGAAATTGATCTAGCATTTGTCAGAGATGATTTGTGGATTGCGGTGTAGGTAAACTGAAGCATTTGTAGGATAAAGTAAAGCTGAATCTGTCAATAGTGCTTTGGATAGATTGCAAAGGTTGACCTATACTTTTTATAAATCATTCTAATCCCGAGAGCAAGGTGGTAAACTCTTAGTAACCCTTGATTTATTTGTTGTAGCCTGTAACCAAAAAATATTCATTAAATATTAACCAGTAAGTTTTTCAAACGCATAAAAAGTTTTCTAAATTCTTAAAAATAGAATGCCTTACATTCAAATTTTCAGCTGTATGCCATTAGTAAAAACCATAAATCTAAATTTCTAAATATAAGTTATTGATAAGTAATATCAAGTTGATGTTATTAAAGAATATACCAAACGTTTGCTATGTGATGTATAAATAAAATTAACACTTTGAATTAAGTTTGATCATATGTAAGTGCAAAGATAAATATTAAAAAGACATGCAACATTCACATTTATTTAAAAATTTCTGATATGTTAAAAGGTTTTTTCCTCTCAAGATTCATTTGTGTATTCTTATGAGTACAAGGGCATTTATTTTAGACTATTTTGTAACATTTACTTCAAATACAACGAATGCTGATTGTGTTTAAATGTCAACTATGCAAATTGATGATACAGTGATATTAGTACATCATCTCTTGCTCTATAATGTTGACTTCAAGCATCAGAAAGGAGTGTTTACAAATTAAGTACCACCCCTAATTTCCTGCCCACACTCTGTCCCAAGAACTGATTTTACACACTCAGGGATAAGAAAAATGCACCCAGATAAATATGTTGGATTGCTACAAAACTTGGCATGCAGTTATGTCTCAGACAGGTATGGAAATGATTACAGGTATGGTTTGATTAAGCACAGGGTTTTTTCAAAAAAGGGCATAAAAGTACTTCCCCCGCTGCCCTATTAAAAGGCTCCTAGAGGCTCCTTTTAGGTAGCATACCTTTTGTGAGAGATAACTGACTTCTAGACATGCTTCTAGGATGAGCTACATACATTTTTCTCCATGAACAAAACTGAATAGAGCACTAAAATCCAGAATATAGCAATAGAGAGGGTGCAATAAAATAGAGCTCTTGATGGGTAGTAGAATAATATAAATAGGTAAAAGTGCAAGACTAAAAATTATTATATAATCCAAAAGAACTAGTTTATTAACCTGGCTGTGCATGCTTTCATTTCAGTTCTTTTTATTTATAATATATTGACTTTCAGTGGGAATTCTGTGATTTTTTTTCCCTGAGCAAGATGGTACTCAGTTTTTCAAGCTGATGTACGTATTGCTATTCATTATTGCAACTACACCTTTATTAAAATGTTTTAAAGGATTTTGAATTCAGCCCAAAAGGGAAAACA